>JBCJKH010064802.1:11229-21545 GCA_039877255.1 Loriculus beryllinus
AAAAAAAAAAAAAAAAAAAAAAAAAAAAAAAAAAAAAAAAAAAAAAAAAAAAAAAAAAAAAAAAACAAACCAAAAAAACCTCACAACAAAACCAAAAAACTGCTGAGTGATGGTGGGATTCACTTTGCACACAAGCATTCAGCATGTCTGTAGATAACTGTAAAAAGAGCTGCAGAATGCATTACCTGAAGGGCGCGGGGAGGGAGGGGAGGAATTATCAAAAGGCAATTTAAGATACACAGGTGGAATAGCACGAGATCCCCTATTTCTCTTTTGATAATTCCCACCCGCCCCAAGGATGCACAGCTAAAGCTGTGGACTCCTTGGTGTCGATGTTGAACATACAGCACCTAACATAGAAGGCTTGCCATCTAGAGGGTAGTCGACGTACATTGGCACATTACTGTTGTGACATCTCTTTCAGAATTGCACATCGGTCTCCACTGGCAAAGCGGCCAGGCATGAGCAGTAACACAATATGAACCACTGTTTCTGCAGACATTTAGTCACTTGTATTTTAGCAATAAAACATTAGATATTTAAAAGTAGGAACTCCTCCCTGGCAGAGCATGAGCCTCAGAAAGTCCTTGGTCAGAATAAACATTCGAGCAGTAACTAAAACCATTGCTGTTATCAGTTCTGCTCCCAGGCCGAAAGGCAAAACACAGCTGCACCAGCTACTATGAAGAAGAAAAAAATGACTGCTACTGCTAAACCCAGGACACCTACTAAGCATGGACAGGCAACAATATAGCCAAAACTGAGGTGACAGAAAAATAAATGCTTCCTTAAATCAAATTTGAGACTTGAGTTGTTTCCGTATTACCTATTACATATATACCATTACAAGATGGAAGATGAGTCTAAAGGAGGGAAGCATGTAAAAACCTCAACCCCTGATTGTGACAAGCATTTTTGTTTATTTTTGAACATTTTATTTCTGGTATTACACTCAAAGTGGGAGTACATGGCTTGCAGTCTTACACACAAATCTTCAAAATCCTGTCCAGTAGGAATATCATAACTCTGGAAAGTTATTTAAAGCTATATCAATCTCATTGTGAATTTGTTTTGTTCCTACACTACAAAGACTGAATGAAGTCACTGGCCAAACCCATTGGCTACCAATAACTGGCAAGTAAATTCTTTCTATACCCTACAAACAAATCTTTTAATCTAGCTGTCAGTGTTCTTCAGATAAAGGTGAAACATTAGACAAGCAGGCCCCCAGGAGTTTATTAAAACAAACATTTAAAAATAACATTAATATAACTCAACCAATAGCCAGATCTATTTACATACATATGAGACTGAAAACATAATTACTTCTCTTTACTTTGTAAGTAGACTTAGCTGGAAATACTGAGAATCTGGGCTTAAAGTCTAGGATATATTTTTTTCCTTCTAGTCATGTTGTTACAGCAGTAGCATAAGGTAACAGACAAACATTAGGACACCAGGCCTTGATCTTCCAAAATGTTGATTGTTCTGACTTTGGAGATTAAAGGCATTTTTACACATATCTAACTTGATGCCATGAACTGTGCCAGCGACTTCAACAGGACTGTTTAACATGCTTAAGTTTAAATCTCTGCTTAAGTGTTTTGCTGGATCAGTGCCACAATGATCAGTTTATACAAATTACAAGAACAGAATTTTGCCTAAGGTACTTGGAGGTTCTGATACATTATATTTACATTATGTAGCTAGTATGAGGTTAAATCAATAAATAGCCCTTTTCTTTGTTAAAATAAAAGGCATAAATCCAAATCATTTGAACTGAGCAAACTTTAAAATTGTTAGATAAACCTTCAATCCCAGTGTCTCAGCCTTACAGGCAACAAAGGGCCAAGCTAACCATCTTCTGGGTGTACAGCAAAAGAACACAGATTAAAACACAGCTCCAGCCCTGCAGATGCATTACACAGTCACCACTCAGGAGATCTAAATAGAAACCAACTCAAATATAGTCAAAATCCCAGCAGAGTCAATGCAGTAAAGCGCTACGGGGCAAATGTAGCTAATAGCTCCACATAGCACGATTTCCTCTACATGCAAGTACATTCAGCATCACTATCAACATGGTAATTATTGCTTAATGCTGTGATACAAAAGAGGGAAAACAAATTTTTGTAAATGGAAGTGAAAGAAGAATGAATGCATTGTAGTGTTTTCACAGGCTTCTAAGGGCCATAACATCTTCAAAATATCTGCGCATCCTTCAGGGCAACTAGGTAAATTTAAAAAACATAAAAAGCTTGGCATTGGTGTATATACCAGACCTCAGACTTGCTTGATTGAATGATATTAATTAGTTGTACTATGTTACTTCCCAAGAACCAACCAAAAAAGAAGTCTTAGTGAGCAAGGCTCTAAACACAGAACATGAAATAGGTGCTCCCTGTTCCAAATAGCCTAAGGTACAGTAAATAAAGGCAGCTGTCCAGATGTGGGGGCTGAACTTACCGTGTGGAAAAAAACGGTTTATTTCTTATTGAGATTACAGCTATCACACTGAGCTGTGTGGCTCCCAACAAACCAGTTGAGGACAGGAACGTGTAGACTCTGCCTCTTACCTAACTTTTGTTATTGCCATGAAACTAGAATTCAGACCCTGAAATGCCTTCCTGCACTTGGGTGTTATTTCAGGTATGCCAGGACAACTGACTGGATTAATAACATTTCTTCTCCAGCTTGAAGCCTGGACTAACCACATATAACGCAACTTCTCTGGAAATGTGGGTGTATGTATCAGGGGATGGAGCAAACAGGAAACACAAAACACATAAGGAAGACAGGTCATGGACCAGAACACGAAATTACATGAAATGGCACTGAGATAGGGATACTGAGTGCAGAAAAGGGAACATGACTACTGGCATTTAAAAGACCTAAGAGATCTTTTGGATTTTCCCTTCATAACTCAAAGAGATAGAGGGAATGAACGACAAAGAGCAAAGCAGAATAAGTAACACAAGAGCAGCAAATAAATGCCACAACTCCTTTCTTGTAGTTAGCCTAGGAAAGTATGAATTAAATGAAAAGGGAAGGTTAGATTTGAGGCAAAGAAAGGGCAAGCCAGATGAAGGAGAAGTGTGAAGTAAAGGTGAAACAAAGAGCCTGACATGGAAACAGGAAGGCCATGAAGCAAAAGGCCAAACTGCACAGCTACATAAAGTCCAGCGAGAACTTCAGAAAGGTCATTGACTTTCCAAAGGTTTCCCCATGTCGCTATAGGATGAAAGGGTGCAACTTGGGACCTATGGATGAAAACAGTTTGTATAGACTAACACCACCAAATACAAGTCATTTACTTTCATTCCTTTCAGGAGGTTTTCTTCTTAATAAAGTGGATCATAACCTTTTTTCTGCAGGTCATTTCTTAACCCAATGGATTCTTTCTGTTTATATCTTCTTTTCCGTGAAGTTCCAGCTACAAAACTGACAAAGATTTGAAGCCTTCTTCCCAATTTAAGATTTTTTACTCATAGATAAACAACAGCTTATGCAAATCCTCCTAGAAATTATTTTACTATGTGAGTGTTCTTTCTGAAATTTAAGAAATAACCAGCTTGTTAGTACATTTAGTACTGTTAGTATTAATTAAATGTTAATACATTTAGTAACCTTACACAACAATAAACTATGATTTTATTGAGCTTGTTTTTTCTAAAACTACACATTGCTTCCAACTTAAACCAAAGTATTTCTTGTTTTTACCATGAACAGTTGTATATATCCTACAAACAGATGGCAACTTTCAACAGTAACATGGTTTCGCATATCTTTCCTTGTCTAGGATTCCCACAAGCCAGTATATGTCCCAGAACTTCCTTTACATTCTAACAAAGAAATTTTCCTTAAGGCTGATGGAATAGAATAGTTCCCTGTTATTTTTCATGTTATTTCTATAATTTTCTGGCTAACACACTGTGCTATTATACACGATAAATCATGTTTCATTTCAAAAAGAAATTTTGGTGGTGTTATTTTTAGGTCCAACTCTACCTCTGCTGTGATATCAAACCTAGCTAAGAAAATACCTGTAGGAACATTTAAAATCTCACATACAGTTTTTGGATAACATCTATATTATGAGTGCTATGGAAACATCAGTACTATATGAGTAAATGGATACACCACTGAATAAAGAGAATGTGCCCTGAACACACACACACATATATATATGTGCATTTTTACATTCTACAGAAATGAGATGTTTGGTTTACTTTTTAAAGTATTATTTCTATGGCCTTTTTCAGGCCAAGTAAATTCCTACAAATTTCATTTAGATGACATTTCAACGTAGATGCAGGCAGATCTATTGGAAAGTACAGTACCTGATACCAACATGATTTCAAAGGTTTGATACACCATACTGAAACCATTTTTGTTTTTAAGAAGAACACTCCTTTTACAGAACTGGTATTCTCTTATCATATAACCTAATGCTGAACACAGATATAAGGAATTTAACATTAAAAAGATTGCCTATTTTCTCTGCTTCATGATTTAAAATAGTCATAACTTACTAGTTAAAAATGGACCAGTAGGTATCAGTGGAACTGATCAACTTTTTTTACCGTGGTACCGAGTCATCTAGACAGTAAATAAGAGATATTTGATCAATGAACCAGCAGTGTGACATCTGGTGCACAGTTTCACAGTCTTAGGCCCTCATTCTGATCTCCCTGATACTTCCATAAATCAGGAGTAACTTACATAAATTAAAAGCACACACCAAAGTGGTATGGAGTCAGAATAAAGCACTGCACATTCCAATCTGTTTCACTCAGTACCTCATGTCTGATTTAAGTGATTGGCTCACTTACGGAACTCTACATTAGACATACTGCCTTTTTGTTTAAAAATACATATATTTAATATTTAACAGAATTCCATATTCCAGTCTTTGTGTA
The DNA here is from genome assembly GCA_039877255.1 of Loriculus beryllinus. NCBI lineage: Eukaryota > Metazoa > Chordata > Aves > Psittaciformes > Psittacidae > Loriculus > Loriculus beryllinus. The sequence continues at coordinate 16,149 of JBCJKH010064802.1, forward strand.
CTGTGGAGGTCCCTTTGAGGCTCGTGGTTTGTATGTGCAGTTGCAATTCTCTTCAAGTGCAATTTGGAAGCACGAGTGCCTAATGGGGTGAAAGGAAGTATCTGTCTCCAATTAATCTTGGCTCTCTTTTAAATGAGAGATTAAAATATTGCCAAGCCAATGGCGATTTGTAAAGTAGGCTGTAGAAGTTGAGCCAGCTTCACCAAAAGTCATTTAATTTATTATGTGTGATAATGGAAATAGTAGTAGAGATGCAGGTCTCATCGACTGTTCACACTATTCAAATGTGCACAGCTAATTTAGATTACCTGCTTAAATGACAACACACTCAAAAATTTTGCTAACTCTGAAATATGGATTGTAATGCTACACACAACTGCACATGAGACTCTGTAAGTATTACAAAATAGGTATTTTAAGTGTAAATTGAGCCTGTGCTTACATATTCACAGAAATATTAAAATTATTCCATTATATTATGCTCTTTTATATTGTACAATACATGCAGAGATGAGAGACACATTGATAATATGCAAGAAAACTAATTTCACCATTTAAAAAAATGCTCATAGCTTTTGAACTTATGATCTGTTGGGACAAACTGTAGAAAGTCTGAAGTTACCTAAGGCAGACAATGGCAGAATGAAAATGGGAGTTTAAATGATACCTGGGTGACCGTCATAGCTAGCTTGCAGGAGAGACTATTTAAAAGGCCATTTGGCACATGTAGAATGCAGGAGAGCTCTCTGAAGTAAAGAGTACAAACATTAAAAGGTCAGAAATAGAACAGCTAAGTTATCCATTGACACTGGCAATGGGAATCTTTGCCATTTGGCTCTGAACCACTTTGCCATTCTGCATCCTAATGACAATTACACCTCCCATACTGATATTTCACTTTCAATTTTCACAGAATTAGTGAAAGTATTTAAGGAGTTAATGGAGGCATAGTACTTTCTTTAGAGAAAATATGAAATTAGATTAGAAATTAGATTGCCTTGAAAACATTACATGCAGTAAAATGTGCACTCAAAAAAGCCTTCAGGAGTAATCATCCAAGCATGGTTTCTTGTGACTTGCATTTGACTGTTCCATGACGAAGAAAAATAAAATTTAAAACCCACAAAGATCTGTGGTGAGATTCTGTTGTTTCCAAAAAGCACAGCTCAAACCTTCATTATCCAGAAGTAAAACTGTTTTAAACCATTCTCCATCTTCACAATCTTCTGTAAAATTCCCCTGGAGTAAACCGAGGGTATTGGTGGCTCCATGTCAGCCAGACGGATACACCACAGCCCTAGCATACTAGCTTGCTTCGGCCCTGTGCCCAGCATAAGGACTTTAGAGTTTATCCTCAGATGGCATCTTTAAGTTACCTTTCGCTGTGTGCTACCAGGGGTATCATCCCTTTGCCCGAAATAGAACTTCTAAGGGCCTCTTTATGCCAATCTGATTCCTCTTAGCTTACATAAGGGGCCAGAGCAGGAACAGAGCTCACTTTCTTAGCTCTAAATCTATCCTATATGGCACGCAATTCTCTAAAGCACAGCCAGCTTCTGCTTTTATGAAGAGCTGTGCAGTGAAGGCTGAAGGATCCTGTTTTTCACCATTTAAAGATGTATGATAGCAACAAAGCTCTATGTTAAAATATTTAACTCACAGAGATCTTATGGAAATTGTCTATTCAAGCTCAGCAAAGACATAAAATTACCAAGCTGTTCGAGGACAGTTGTGTGTGGAGAAAAGCCAGAAAAGCTCTGAGATTGCAACGTTACTGACAAAGATTACAGCACGAGCCTGATTCCGAAGCTTTATTATAGAGATCAGCATGGTGAGCTGCAAAATGTTACCATATCAATTTCTGCAAAACATACTCTGTGTGTACATATAGCTATAAAATCAGGACTTACACACAGCACACTTCCTGCCACATTTTGAATGACATTTGTTTGTTTGGTTTGCTGAAATATGAAAAATAATATTTAGCAACTACTGGTAACACAATGTTAACAAGATTTAAGAGTATAGCTCTGTCTGTCAAAATGCAGATAAAAGACAAATCCTTCTATCTCAGTGTTTTAATCAGTCAGATCAGGGTTTTGATGAATATGCAAATGTGACTGTTTATACATTATTTTCAGTGTGAAAGGAAACAAATTCAGTTTCATTATAGAATTAATGACAGCTCTGTCCTCTAAGATTAATAATTAAAACTCTACACACATTAAGATGATAGCGCTCTTTCCTCCATTCTCTGAAGATTTTACTTTTCTGGTTTTTTATACCCTTTTCCCTTATAATTGTTTGTCCCAGTAATTGGAATGGTTAATAATTAATGCCAGCTCACGGATATCTAATAGTCATCTCTAAAACAAGAACAGTATTTAACTGACAAAAGAGTTAAAAAACAACTTTCTTTTGTAAATTCTGGTTTCCCTTTTTATAACTGATTTTTGCTCCAAGTTTTATGCCACCATAGGGATCTCAATAGCCTGCTATAATGCTCGAAGTCTTTGATTTATTCCAGTGTAAGCTATACATATTATTTTATTCTGATTTGCACAATATACACTGGGATTCTTTTTAAAGCCCCAGCTGCTGGTATCAGCAGCCTTCACAGGAACCACAGCTTTGTTTTTTTCCACACACACACTACAAGTTTGGGTCAAATCTCAGAGAAAAGATTAAAACAAGGAGTATGTGCATGATAAATTTTGAGAATGTGAAATAAAAAAACAACCAAACAAAAAAGCAAGCAAATAAAAGAAATCCTCAAACAAACCCACAAGATTTCAGCTATTATTTTTTAATCTGATGATTTCTGAGTTGATCTGGGAGCAACTGAGTCATGCTTTCCAAATCCTCAGGACAGGCAACATTTCAGAGAAAGGTTATAGCAAAGTGAGCAGAAGTTCAGCCTTTACCATTAACCCTCTTTCCTACACCAGAAGAACTATCACATTTCATTTTCATGAGGCCACTAGGATCTATACTGAGACCACTAGACTCCCTTCAATTTCATATCACAAAGAAACAAGAAAGTAGGCATTTTTAAGATTAAATAAGATAGGTAGTTTGCGTATGCTTAGCATTACTTTACCAAGAAAAGCTATAATCTAGTTCCAAATACGCATATTTCCTTCAAGACAGAAAAGCTCTTCCAGAAAGACAAACGGACAGAGTACTCCAAAATCATATTTCTTCAATAAAGCTGTTTAAGTTTCATCTTTTAATGTCTTTCAACATAAATAGATCCTACAGGGGAATTTAGCATTACCTTGCATATTGCAAAGGAAATATTTTATGTGAAATTAAATTAGCATTTGTCTATATTTCACCATTCAGGTACACTACCTCGTGTCACTGATAGCAGTAAAACAAATATGTGCCTGTGTGTACATTAGCAGGGATGATGAATTATACTCTGTAAGCATTTACGGGTCGACATTCATAATGAAGCCTGCTAGTTGGCAAGCATGCCTATTACTTACCACGCTGAGTCCTAGTGATTCTCTGCGAAAGTAGTCCATGTTCCTCCTTTGTAGGTTGTCAAGATAGTGCTGAAGGCGAGTATAGGTGTAGGGGTAGCAGTAAGCAAATTGATAAGTGTCATCCTCTCGGTCAAAGCAGAAAGCAAATGACATGACATAGTTCTTCCTGTGGTCTGGGCAGCGATAGTAATACACATTCTTAGAGGGAATTCTTTGCCTAAAAAACAGAAACAACATACATACACATTAATATATACATATATTGACATAAGAAATCTGAACAAGAATGTTATGTGAGACTCAAATTTCCTCTATTCAAATGAAGTAGAACAGCTTGAACATCTCAGGACCTGGCGAGCAGGTCCCAGAGCCTGCATTTCACTCATGCAGACAACCTCCATGTGCATGGAACAGCTAACGTACCAGTGCACCAGTCTCACAGGAACTGCAGCTCTTTCCAGGTGCCCAAGCTGGCAGTCACCATAGCAGGAGATAGTATCACACAACTGAAGAAACCCACCCCCATGAAATGAAAGCGATGCATAGGCAGCTAAACTGTCCTCTATTTTGCTATCAAGCTGATACAGTCTCATACTACTACACATGCTTCAGCCAAACCTCTGGCTGGCTACATCCTTTGATACAGATCTAATACACCAGGCACAGGGATGAGGCATAATTAGTGAAGGAATGCCAGTATAAGGCTACATTGACAGAACTGTTACTGAAATTCAGGACATCTTTGTATTTTTATTATGCTTAACAGTCAGGGGGTATATCAATGCCTAGCTAGTAAGTAGAAGAAAAGATGAATTCTTGAGGTAGGGAAAAAAAACCCACACCCAGACAAAAACGTATGGAAAATAACATAATCCTAAATTACAAAGCAAAGGAGAAAAGGGTATTTGATACTGCTCCAAGTTGGACTGCTGCCCTTCTCGAGAGTTCTGGCTTATCTGATGAGATAAAAATGAGTTATACATGATGGTAAATTATTACAATAAAGACTTTTCTGGCAATGTTATGAAGTTGGTATCTGTGTAAGAAATAACAATGGTCTGCCTGCCACGTTTCACGGAACTTCAAATATTCGGTTATTTCTCAACATAAACGAGTAATATTTCAGAGGTAGATCAAAACCTTGTTCTGCAGACTAGAGATGTTCAATATTTCTGTTTGCACCCTTGATTCTATTAATGGATTTTTTTAGCTTTATTTAGATAGGAGATTCTCTAGTCATACCATGTACTTGTAATTTGATGAAACTAACTTAACGGTCATGTTTGGCAATGAAACACTATGGTCCTGCAGACTCTAACTGATTCAATTATGCAACATTACAAACTGGTCTCTAATGACTGGAGCAGATCTCAGCTAAACTAGGATCGTGGTAAGGGAAAACGTAATAAGATTTACAGACATAGCAGTAGTAATGGGCCTCTGTATAATAGTTCCGAGAAGCTGGTCTACTGCAGAGCATCAGTTTTGGCCTTTCATTGCTAATATGAAATACAGAACAAAACCTTCTCATTATGCCAAAGTACATGTTTGCCAATTAGCAGCAGCTAAGGAGTCTGATCAGCAAGACTCAGGATCTACAAAGAGAAACAGAAAGGAATTGAGATATTCTTGAAAAAGTACAATAAAGAGCCAGTGATGCAGTTAATTAGACTTCAAATAAGAATTTATTTGCCCACATTATTGCCTGGGATCTTGAACATTCTGGGCTTCAAGAATTTACTTCAGCATCACATCTGGCCAGCAGTGTGCCCAGGTGGCCAAGAAGACCAATAGCATCCTGGCTTGTATCAGATATAGTGTGGCCAGCAGGCTAGCGCAGTCATCGACTGCCTGTACTCAGCGCTGATGAGACTGCACCTCAAATACTGTGTTCAGTTCTGGGTCC
>JBCJKH010064803.1:0-27908 GCA_039877255.1 Loriculus beryllinus
CCTTCAGGCTGAAAGGCCCTTTTCCTGCCATCATATGGTACTGAATATCCTTTTAGGTGGTTTGGGTCAGGTGTACTGTCTCTGCTCCCTCCCAGCTGGGGCCTTCCGTGCTGGCAGAGGATGAGAGACTGAAAAGTCCTTGATCAGGGTTAAGTGCTACTGAGCAACAACTAAAACATCCGTGTGTTATCAGCATTGTTATCAGACGGAAGCCAAAACACAGCACTGCACCAGCTACTAGGAAGAAAATTAACTCTATTCCAGCCAAAACCAGGACACTGGGTGTAAGAATACAAGGGGAAGCAAGATCTAAATTCTATTATTTTTTATTAATAGTGAGAAAAAAGTTGCTTCTAAACTAGCTACTACTTCCGTGTATACGTGTATATATGTCAGCATTTTATCCCTCACATGCAAAACTGAGCTATTACAAGGAAGAGAAATCAGCATATGAGATCTGTCAGACTGTCCAGACTCACACATCATCTCTTCAGGCCTGCATCTCACAGCTGAAGCATGACACTATGTCCTGTCACTTCCTTTACAATCTTCTATGCCAACACAACTGGCTGACCCAAAACTGGGCTCTGCTGACCAGATGCAGCAGGTCCACAGGTACTGGAAAGGTCATAGCACTCTACTGAAGCTGGAGATGTGTCTCTAGACAGGACCCCATCTTGAGGTGAGCCCTGCTAGAAGCCACAATCTGCTTTTGCAGCATTATACACCAAGCCCTTCTATAGGACTTGATAAGATACATTACTTTCCTGCAGACCAATGTATGAGTGTGTACCGTGCAGTGTTACTCAGCAAGTACACACCCTGTGAGAGGAGGAAAAAAATAAAAGACAGTTCTGTTCTAAAAGTATAGTAAGGTATTGTCCTGTTTGAAGCTTGAAAAGTCAATCTGGATTTGTTGCATGGATTTCTGTTATCCTGAGCTATCAGCGATGCTGGCTACCCTGCTCTGTTGTACCAGCTCCTGCAGCATAGAATGTTGTTCCACATGCTTTACAGGGAAGCATATTCTCTGCTTTTCGTAGTAATGCCTAATTTAAAAGTTTTTTTTCTGGGTTTCTGAAGCTGAGGTATAGAAACTCATACCTGATTTTACTGACGTGTAGACAGTTCTTGTATTAGAATATACAATTAAAACAATGGAGAAATAACCCAGTTGCAAGATAAAACGTACAACTATAGGGAAAATATTCTAAATACAAACAAGCTTTTCAATGTATCAGATGAAAGCCCAGAGCAGACTAACCAGGATGATTACAGCCTAAGTCAAAATACAAACGAGACTCACATTTCTTAACAGGAAACGATATTCTCATCTCATAGTGCTGGCAGTCCTATTAATGGTCCCTTCTGGCTTTAAAATACACAGCTGCATGTCAGAACGTGTAACAGCTGGAGAGGAGGAAGGCTTCTGCAAAGAGAAACCACCAATATAGAGATATATTTTTTGTTGGTATACCCTGTTCAGGTGAATCTCTGGAAAATAACTACATAACATCAGTACCTCCACAATAAGGTAAAGCTGCCTTCAGAAAACCTTTACCCCCCTATATATGTAACTTTTCTAAATACAGCAAAACTAGTACAAAATCAACAAAGCCTGAAATTTTAAAGGACATTTCTGTAGCAAACGCCTTAATTTCCATTGATTCTATGATTGCAGCACTCTTCCTGGAGTTCTGGATTTTGGGGGTTTATGGTATTAGTCACATTTTATTTGGAAAAGCTAACAAACCCCATGTTCTCTGTTTTATTACTGTGTACGGTTCACTCAGTATGAACTCTGAAGGAAGAAGATACAAAACCTTACTTTTTTTGTATTCTTTGTACTCAGTGCATTTCTACTCTAGACCATAGAGCAGCAGAATTCAGTCACGCCTAGTGATCAGCAGTGGGTATTGCGGTAGGTGTCTAATGACCAGTGTCAGAAGCAGCTCTGCTTTTTATCTGCTGTGTGAAAATTCTGAGAGATAAAAGACCTGCTTTGAAATCAGGAACCATTCAAATCCATGTGCAAACGATCTGATGTAACAGTTTGGTTTAGAACCTCATAATCGGTTTCACAGTCCCTGAAACCTGACCTGAGCAGAGGTTGTCAAATTCTTGACTAGGATGGTTTGTATTCTTGTGATTGACTCCATAAGGCATTGGGGATAAAAGCAGGGAGGGAATGCAAGTGTTTTTTCCCCTCCAAATAAATACTACAGAGAGAAAAAGGTGCTGGAGGAAGATTTGAAATTAGAAAGTCTGTCCCTTGGATATGAAATTTATGGAAGAAAAAAACCAACAAAGAAGTAATTGGAGAAGTTCAGTAAAGATTCAGCATCACAACTGAAAGATTGGAGTAGCATAACACACAGAACTGATGTGGTCTTAGGCCCTGTTTGATAGGTTATATGTCTTTCAGTCAGTTTATTACATTATCTGTGTTTTAATGACTATTCAACTTACAAAAGAAGGTTTACTCTGGGTTTCCTTTGCACTGTGACTTCAGTGTTATGCCTATGTAGGGTTTTTTGACTCTTACAGATATCAAACTTTGGTTTCTAAGCAAATCCTATCAATCCTTCACATTTTTGCTATTCTGTACTAGTTTTGTGTTCTAGGGACGTACCACCAAGCAAAAATTCACAGAATGACTTTGGGAGGATATTAGGGTGGCTGAGGTTGGCTCTTTCAATCCAAGGCTTGGACTCATATGACTATGGAAAGGATTAGACTCTGGATCTGGTAGGCCAGATTTAGCTTGTGCTGATGTGAATCGTTTGGTTTAACAAAGGGTTAAGTTTAGAAAGGTGAATTAGTTCAATTTGGTAATATTAAGAGTCCAAATATAGGTGTCTTTAACAGAGAGGTGGTGCTGGTTTGCTTGCAGACTGAAGCCTGCTATGGGAACATCAGTTATTTTTGGACGAAACTGCTGAAAATTGTGAGCAAACTCCTCAGAAAGAAAAATGGAACAGTCCAAATCTTACCTGAGGTGTCTCTACAACTGCACTTCAGTCTCTGAACATCCTTTCTATAAACAACCATTACAATCTGGTCTACTTTGAATCAGTATTTGATGTGAAGGACTCCTATGTTCTGTAGGTGCTCTGTTGTAAACCAAGACGTTTTCGGTGTTGTTCTGGAAGAGTTTTAATTTACATACGGTATTATTTTTAGTTCTGTAGCTGTTGCCTAGGAATCTAAATGCACGGTGACGAGGGGCTCCTCCTCCAACAGGGAGCATGTTTATCATCTAGATAAACAGGGGTTTCCAGAGTTAAAATAAATGGCGGGGAATACGTATCCCGTTCTCGGAGAGCTATCTCCGCACGAACGCCAAGCTCCAACCATGAAATACCCCTTCGTTCCTGAAAGACCGCTTCTTCCCTGCCACCGACAGCACAGACAGCTCCGCGGCCGCAGACGAAGGCCCAACCCCGACCGCAGCGGCAGGCCCGGCTCTCTCCGAGCTGCCGGCTGCTCGCCGCCGGGGTAGCGGCCAACGGCGCCTCATAGTACGGGCGGCGGCTCCGCTCCCCCCTCCGCCACCCGCCCGCAAAGCTCTGGACCGGAGGCTCTCCCGGGCCCCGTGGCCGCTGTAGGGCCAGACGAGACCGTGCAGCCAACCCAACCACGGCCGCGCTTCGCGGCCTCCTGCCCCGGGGCTGCGTCCCGCCCCGGCCACCTCCCCGTTCGGATCGCTTGAGTGATGAGCGCAAGCCGCCGCAGGGAGGGGGGAAGGCACAGGCCGCGCTACGCCATTTTCGTAGTCGGTAGTGGAGCAGCGGAGGGGGGGGAGGGGAGGAAACGGCTCCGCATTGGGTGAAGCGGGCTGCGGGGACGCGTGTGTAGACCGGGCCGCATGGTGCGTAGCGGCGAGTGTGGAGCCTGGCGTAGCCGCGGTTAGTGAATAGCGTGGCCGCAGCAAGAGCTGCAGGAGGAGGAGGAGGAGGCGCCGCGGCGGTTTGGTACCGAGCGGAGAGGGAGATGCACACGGCACTCGAGTGAGGTAGCTATAAAACCCCATTTGTTTACATTCCCTCCCCCACAACCGGCCGGCGCTGCGGTGAGGGTGGCGGCTGGCCCCGGGCTGGCGGCGGGGTGGGGGCTGAGGGGCGCGTAGGGCTTGCGGACGAGGAGAAGGAGCCGGTGACGATCGGCAGTAACGGACACCAGCTTCCTCGGGATGCGGAGCGGGGGACGCGGCGGCGCGGCCGCCTCATCGCTCGCCGTCGGGCTTGGGGGCTGCGCGGGTGGGCGAGGGACGCCGGGGGGCGGTGGTTGGAGGGGGTAAAGGGGAGCCGTGCCCGGCCTCCCCCCTGAGGCAGCGGAACGCGAGTCGCCGCCGTAGTCCTGGCGCATCTCCCCCCACCCCTTTCTTCCTCCGGTTCTCGGGTCGACCATGCGGCAGGTAAATCCTCCCCGCCCCCCTTTCCCTCATGAGGGGACTGGGACGTGGCGGCGGCTACGGAGCCGTAACTGCCCTCGCCGTTTTGGGCGGAGAGAGAAAAGGGGGGGGGGGGGGGGCGGCAGGATGCGGCGGTTGGCTGGGGGCGGGGGGTCCCGCTGGGTCCTGCCGCAGGCTGAGCTGTGTCCGGGGCGGCGGGGGGCGCCGGGCGGCTCTTTGAGCCGCTTCCCTTCGGTTCTTGTCATTTCCTTATCGTCCCGTTCCCGTCCCGAGTGCGATTTGGGGAGTGGCCGTCCGTGGGGGGCCACGTGGAGTTCCCGGGTGCTGGCCTTTACGGTTCCGCACAGGGTGCTGCTGCTGCAAGGAGAGGGTCGCTGGCAGCGGGATGGGGGAGCCTCGGTGCTGTAGGGCTGTCGTATGTTGTCATCTGTTGAGGGACAACGCAGTGATGATGGATGATGAGGAAGCCAGAAGATTGAGTTCTGCTTGGCCTGATGCTTCTAGTTAGCGTTAAAACTGCAGAAATAGCACTTGGGCTGTAACCTGCGTGTAACCTTAAAGTTCCAAGCGGGTTTGGGGGTTTTGTCGCTGGTACACCGTACACAGAAATGAGGGAAAGGGATTGATTTACTGTTCTCAACTGTTTCTACTGCTTATGCTGCATCCGCTGGAAACAAACCTAACGTCGAAACTTCGGAATAAAATTACTCTTCAAAACGTTTATTTATCTTTGTGTTTTGTGGGGGGGCTTCTGTAGAAGTGTTGATACCTGCGAGCTCTTCAACCCTTGCCTCTGAGCAAGACCTGCCTGACTTAGAAACGATGCTGGTTTCTAACACTCTGAAAAGGGTATGCCTTTAAGCAGCAATCATAGTTTGTTTTTCTAAGTGAAGATAAGATGTCATACCAAACCTCAGTATGATAGTACTGAGGGAAACCGTGGTACATGGAGCCTGATGCACCGTTGAGAAATGTACACTGGAAGGGCTGGTTAAATTTTCAGAAACATGGAAGTAATTGCCATCTAGTTAGTTACCAAATGTAATTCCTGGAGTGTTCCAGCTGGTACCTTCTAGTGTCACAGTGTAGTAACTGATCCGGTGACAAAAACAGAAGAGTATTTCTATGCAAAACAGGTATCCTATTATGTTTTAAAAATTATTTTAACAGAACACACGAGAGTTTCTGTCACTGATGAGTGTGTTTTCCATTAGATGCATAGGGGAATGGGCGTTCTGTGTGGACTGGTGGAGCATATGACTCAACTTCAAAGCAAGAGTCAGACTTACTAATAGTAATTTCTTAGGCTAATGCTCAGTTAATATAAGAAAATAATGTGGAAAAAAATCTGTGGTTCCCAAGAACTCTGAGACTATAGACTTTACTAACTACATTTTTTATTTAAACTTAGAACTGGTGGCACTGTCCTGCGTTGTTTCTTTCTAAACTGCTTTCAACACTTACATACTTTTGAGGAAGAAAGTACATGGCCATGCCATCCACTTCTAAAAGAGAATGTGGCCTGCATAGAGTGTGTGAATTAATTGTGTATGCTTTACGAGATTACTGTGGCAGTTCCATATGGGTATGTGTCCTGGTGTCCAGAAGAAGGCAGATGTGGAAGGATCGTATGCAGTTGCGTATCTGGAGTAGGCAACATGAAAAGTGATTCTGCCAAGGTAAAAACTCCAAAACAGCAAGGTTTATTTTAATTAATATCCTTTGTTTTCATGTAGGTCTTCGTGCCTTTTCCAGATTGGCAAGTTTGGAGTGTGTATCCAGTCAGTCATAAAATGTGCAATTACAGAAAAGTCTCTTACAGTGACACAGATGTGTTCATAGGCTCGGTTGTCTTAACATAAGTTTCTCTGATTACAAAAAAAAAGATCAAGTGAAATTGGACCATCAGGGTAATTCAGGTATATTGCAGAAAGTTTATGGGGAAGAGTGCAGATCTCGGTGCTGCTCTCTGTCTACTGCGGTGCTTGGAAATGCTCCTTTTTTAATTAGTGATCTCAGGCTAAGATCTATGTGACACTGTAACAGTATCCATCTCTGGAGTTAAATGTGAAAAGTCAGGAGAGTATTGAGTGCATTTGGTACTCAGGCCTCATGTGTTAATAAACCATTTTGTGCGTTGAGTAGGGAGCCTTGGTATGATACGTACTTTTTGCATAGTTTGACTTGCAAAAATAAGGTACAAATGTATGCACATAGAAAAATTACTGTATCCAACCGGCATAGATTTCCTTGGTCTTCACTAAGTCAGGCAACTGTAGTATAGATACTTACATCCATAAAACATTTTCAGCAAAACGGTGGCTGATTTTGCTAGGAATAAGCTTTTAGGTAGTGCCCAGATCACATGAACCTCAAACTTGGGTGTGTATAGTCCCAAAGGAAGTATGTTTAGACTTGTTTGCTTTGGCTGTTTGATTTTCATGTTGTTTGATCATGATTGTACCTATTGTAATGACTGTTATTCCTGTCTCTTGTCACAGTTTTTACAGAAGTGGAAGTTTATTTTGAATGTACAATGGGCACTTGATAAATCAGTCTGAATTTGAAACAACTGTTTCCATCAGATGGAATTTCTGAATTAAAATTTTACAAGCTACTTAAAAGCTGAGCTCCATGAAAGTTTTTCTGCAAGTCAAGATTTGGTCCTTAACTGATGAAACTTTATGAAAAGAGCGTGGCAGCTTTATAAATCAGGAATGGACAGGCATAACTCTGTGTGTCAATGAAAATTATATCAGAACAGGAAAGCTGCATTCCATTTTCTTAACAGTTTGGCTATCAACTGTCAGAACATTTGCTATTTTATAGCATGTTGGAACATGTTTTCAGAATTGTTAAATGAATGTATTCTGGCTCTTCTCAACACAATGGAAAATATTAGTAGAAGTTTCAAAGAAGGAAAGCTTAATCGGAATTCCTCTGTTCCTGGTGTAGGTATACTTTTCACAGAATTAGCTCTAGGTGCAGGGAATGTTCTCTGAATACTAAGAATTGCCTTCAGGGAAGCAATTTCTGTCCTAATGTGAAGAGAATCAGCATCACTTCCTGTTTTTCTGTGGGAGTCCAACTTAATTTAGAGAGCAATTATTTAAAACAATTTTATCATATGACAAGATCACATCTTTGGGGATGGGCCGCTGAAGTTACCTGAAATGAGAACTAGTAATTTTAGTTTGATAAAGGCCTGAAGTAACTCTTGATGCAAAAAGAATTTAGATTGGTGTTAGGTCATTCTTAAATTACAACTGAGATACTACTTGAAATGCACCCAATAAAATCTGAAAAGGAAATGTATACCCATTAAGTAAAGCTATATCAAAACTGGTTTTTAAGTTTCAAAAACTGATTGAAATGCTGGAAACTGTCCTGCCTACATTGTAATCTAAAGAAAAGGTATGCGCTGTATCAGTCCACCTATTCATACTACTTTATGTGCTATTGCATCAGTGCCATTGCTCCTTTTATGTCTCCCTTTTTCATGTAATAGAAATTTGACGGGTAGATAAGTTAAAAAATAGTTGAAATCACGTGTGTTTTGTTACCTGTTGTGATAATCCAAATCCTGTCCAGGTTTTAGTGCTCCAAAAGCTGGAAGCCAGCATGAAAGACAGGGAAGATGATGGTTTCCTGGTGTTCGTCTCAAAAGCTTATGAGAAGAAGGGATGCTGAAATTATATGTAGGGTGTCGTGCTCATGCTGGGGGACACAGTTCATTACACTGGAAACATCCTCATCTTTTGGGTATCACATTGTGCTGCCTCATCTTCTCCTTTCAGTTTTCTGGCTTTGTTGCTGCAGAGGAGAAATGACTCAGCTGTCGTCTGTTCTTTCTCAGCTTTTGACTACCTATGAGCTTCATTCTCATCTGGCTATCACCTTTTCTATAGCTTGATGCTTTCCAAAGCAGAAGCACAAGTGAAGAAAGTCTTGCTGGTTGGTCTGCTGCAAAATTAGATTGCTACTAAAATTGTATGGACCTGTTACAAAATTTATACTGCACTTTCTATTGGAGAGTCTGAATTCAGGTGTATTTGTCTGTTACTGTGATTCTGTGAACAACACGAACAGAATAGGAAATACTCTTAAATGGATCTTGAACATGAGCAAAATTAACCTAGATCAGTTGGGTTGTGTTTATTAGAGATTTTTGGCAGTGCAAATTAAGAAAACTGATCTCCAGGTTTGATTTTTCTTTTTTTTTTTTTTTTTTGGGGGGGGAGGGGGCTATTTGGTTTTGGTTAAGATTTTTTTTTTAAGAGCAGTTCTAAAATCTCTTTCACTTAAGAGGAATGTATCTGCCTGTAGTCTTATGATGAAGTTTGCTATAGAAACCTACTGTTTTTCTTCTGTGTTGACAATCACATCATCTCAGTATTAAACAAGGTATCAAGTATGTACAAAATGTGGAATACTAACTAGAGAGGTGTTAGAGCTCTAACTGCTAAAAGGTACAGAAAATGGTACTTGTAAGCGTTCGGTGCTTAAGTGGCAGACTTTCTGAAGTCATTGATACTAGGTAGCTAAACCAATCTAGAACTGAGATGAAGTCTGCATATGCTGAAAGTCAGTGAATATAACTACGATCACATCTGAAACTTACTAATCAAATTAAGTCCCATAAAAATATTCCTGTGGTTAGGCTTTTTGTAAATGCATACATGAGATAAAAAACTCTTCAGATTAAGAACGTATGAAGGATGTTTTATGCAGGACTGCAGGATTTCCATAGATTCATGATCAGCAGAGACTTTGTGCAGTATTTCTGCATGTAGGTCGTAAACACTTTCAAAATAGTTTCCAATCGCAGCTGGTAGTAATAAAATGTGAATTCCAGATAGGTGCTGTCATAAACCTTCTATATAAAGATAGATGTCTCAAGATTACCTGACTTGTAGCACATTAATAAACCGATCCTCGTACGTTTTTATTGCAATGGCATTTTTATCACTGCAGTGTGATGATTATTAATGGACAAAAATAGTATGTTGAATTCTGAAAGATAACTAAATTGTAATTGGTTTACAGCTGGTGATTGGTACCTATAAATAGTTCCTCTTTTAAGCAAGCTTATTGCTGATGATAGCTTGCAGCCATACTTAGGTTTGCGTATCAAAGCCAAACAAAGAAAAAATACAGCTAATACCCAAGGTACTCTCCTCAAATAGGTGTTTTGAGTATTTTATTAATACTCAGAGCCTTGGGCACCATTGTCTAGTTGAGGCGTCCCTGCCCATGGCCCAAGGTCCTTTACAACCCTAACCATTCCATGAGCCTGTGACTTGACCTGCAGTATTTTGCCGATATTGATTTGCAGTTTAAGTAGGGCTGAGTAGCACTGTATACCTGGATGACTGGTTCTGAAGTTGTTCATGATAGTAACCGTATATCATTTCTGCAGCTGTAAATTGAATTTAACTCACCTTTCACAGTTACTAATAATACTGCAACTAAGTGTTTTCCTGCAAGGGCAATAGTGAGCAGGTACTCATCTGGGTTGAAGTTATTTTGCCACTGTAGGCACTACTTCGTATCATATACAGAGCAGTCCAGAAGAGCTTCTGTACTGTCAAGTGGAATATTGTAGTCTATGTTATAACCGATTATGTTACTTCTCAAGTCTCTATGCAATTGCTGTGATCCATTCCTGTAAAGAAAGACCTTTTTAAGTCAGGGCTCTGCTACCTTGGTAAGTACTCTTCACTCCATGAAATGCAAACCATCTAATTTAGGCTGTATTTATCTGCTGGTTCTGTTTGCAGAGCATAGAAACATTTTATTTATTTCTGACCTGAATGTATCTGTCTATAAAAGACAATACCTCAGCTGAAAAGTACAATTCTAACTTGTGCTAGCTTACATTAAAACTTAGAGGTATGCTACTTGACTGCAGTCTGAATAATGTGGTAGCCTTGCATTGCTCCATATTTGGTGTTTGTGGGGTTTTTGTTTGTTTGGGGTTTTTTTTAATAAAAATAAAATATTCTTGTTTATTTGATATCTGATATAGTACATAAACAGGGTAGACTTGCCATCATTCCCATTCTGAACTGTGTATCGAGGCAAGTGTCTAGCAGAGGCATTGTATTAGGTAATGGTGCTTGAATTGTCCAGCTGCTCTGAACACTTGTACCATATATTCAGTTAACTATAAAGTAGCTGCAGCAGGATGTATAACAAAATTTAGCTTTTTATTGTAATACATAGATAATTTCTTAAAGCTTGTAATATATTCTAGACTTTTATTTTATTTGCTTGTTCTCAAACAGCCAAAATTTCCTCCCATGCAAAACTTACTTTTTGACACAGTTACTGTTTTTATACCACAGGGAAGTGATTGAGTTGTGTAAGGTGTGTAGTCCAAATTTATGCATCTTAATCTTGCAGGGTAAGGTACAGAGAATCCCAGGAGAATTTCAGTTTTAGTGGCTCTGGGCTAAAATTCCCATGCTGGCTTTTGCTGACTGTGTATTAATAGTAGGGAGAGGAACACAAGGGGCTTATGCTGACTCCTAAAAGAATGGATTAAGATGAGATGGTTTAATGATGCCGCAACTGTAACAAATTATTATGACTCACTTCTGTTTCTTTGTATCAAACTTTGTGGCTCAAATTAATTGCAGTGAGCAGTCATGCTAGGCAGTGTAAAAACACTTTCACTGCCTTTGAAGATCTACCTGGTCTTGTATTCCCCACAGAAACTGCTGTTTCGTCAGTGCTAAGTGGCTGCATTTGTCCAATGAAAGTGCATTATTTTTGTGCTTTTTAGCCTTTAATGCATAGGAACATCGCTCATATTTTAATTGCAGTGTAGTTTAAGCCAAAACCCCTTAAAATGTATGGATTTAATATTTTAATGGGTTTTTATTGATTGGACTGTGGACAAATCAAAATAGAGTTTTAGAATAAGACAGCATAATTCTTGTTGAGTTCTTCGTTAAAAAATTAAAAAGGCAAATTTTCACTTCAGGGAAAATTCTGAGTGCTTCTACAAATAAATTAATGTACTGGAGTTTTCTGTCTTACCACAGCTTAATTGTTAACAAAAAATTCAGAATGTGGACATGAAAAGCAAAAGATTAATTACATTTTCATAAACAAAATATTCTCAAAGCGAAACATCAAGAGAACTGCATTCTTCTTCAAATAAAAAGAATGTGTTTTAACTATGAAAAAAAATACATTTTTCCTGACTTTTTGCCCATATCTTATCAAAGACATAACACAGTAGTTCCAGGAAGTGATTGAGTAATAATCTGAAGTAATACGTTCTCTGTTGTTTTCTCTTCTGTACATGCAGTTATGGTTTGCTTTGGTTTTACTTGACAACAGGCAAAGGAAGATCCTTAACTTTACCTGCATTCCTCTTACCAATAATAGACTTATTAAACATTACATTTACAGTATTAAAGCTAAAAACTTGAAAGTAGGTGTAGTTTAATCAGAAACGTGTGAAGAGTGAGCTTAGCTACCAGACAAGAAAATACTTTTTAGTATTTCTGTTAATTTGTTGTGCTTTGCTTTGAGGATACGATTAGGCTGGCCAAAGATAAGCTCCATTGTTAGCTTTGCTAAATTGCTAAAATGGTATTTCAACAACTATTACTCAGGCATCAGGTTATAAGATGCCCCCCCTGTGTTGAAAACTTCTCTGGTCAGAGACTGTGGTAGAGTACTAGGTAGATGTGGATGCCAAATACGCTTTTGGGTGCCAAATAGCGAACCTCTTTATTGAAGTATTTAAACTTCCTAACTTGGTAGTGAGGTGGCCTGCTGTGTTATACTGGTGACTGGGTATCATAAGAACTTTAATGACTGTGAAGAGCATCAGAGGATTCACAAGAAACTGTTGTGCATCTAGAAAAAAGTAAAACTTCAGACTCTTCTAACAGCACCCAAGTGCTTAGATGTCTTCAGGTGCTGATGGCTGGAAGGAAAAGCTTGTTCTCAGGATTAAATTCTCATGCTGTTTATATTTAATGATATTTTAAACTGGGCTATTTTAGATATTAAAATAAGTTTAGAGGTGTGGATGGACTGTAACTGTCTTGATTCGTAACTGGTTCTTCCAGTAGATTTTAATTTTGCTGATGCCTATCAGTTTGATAGATTTCTGTCTGTTTAGCCTGGTGGTTTAAGCTGCTTTCTACCACAAGTCTGTTTCGTAGTCTCTTAATTAGTTAAACTTGTAATTTGAAATTGCATAGTTTTAATTGGCTAGATTTTGTAGAAAAGATGGGCAGCCCTGATCACATAGTGCATTTACTTTCAATAGCTTTAATGTGATCACAGTCAGGTATTTTGTACTTTGATGCACTCAGCAGACTTGGGAGGGGGGTGATGCACTGGCAATTACAGTAGCAAAAGGGGAGGGGGGGAGGATCATTTAACAGAAAATGCTGACTCCACTATCCATGTGGAATAATAAAGCATTTGTTACAGAAACTCATGTTTACATTCTGTGAAGCTCTAAATATTTTTGAAGTTGAACCTGTGAAATAATGGTCACAAGTGACTATTGACCCTTTGATTTTGGAGGTAGAGTCCAGTTTTCATTTCAGCTATTAGTGCCAAAGAGCATAAACATCTTTCTCCAAGACATTCAGTAACCCATAATTTCAATGGTAGGCTGCCAAGCCATTTCTGTTTGTCAAAAGAGAAAAACTGCAAGTATTTTACATCACTGTCTGTGGAGTGTGCCTCTTGATTAGTCAGGATGGTCGTTTTCTCCCAAAAGAATGGATTTGTTTCGAGCTACACTTACTGATCATGTGTGTTAAAGGTGGAGACAGCAAGCAGCTCTTCAGGTAACTTTTAACTGTTTCTTGTACCACAGTTTGACAGTAGAAAGTTTTAATAATGGAAAGAATAATAGTAAGTTGGTTCACTTGCTTACTAACAGAAATTGACAGATTTTATGTAATTAGGGAGATATCAAAGTAGTAAGTTCCTGATGAAAAGTGTCCTTTTTTTACTGAAATGGGTTACGGAAATTACACAGAGCCTTAAGAAGTAGTAGAATCATGTAAAAGGAAGACAGCCCCGATAGCAAGGGAAAACAGTAATAAGGATGGAAGGTATCAGTGATCCAGGAGTGGCATAGAAAACATTAATGTCCTAGTGATCCCACTGGGAAAGATGGTGACCGCAATAATTATTGAACCAAATCAGCAGTTAGTTCTGAAAATCCTTAAAGTAACAGTAAAAAGAAGAGGACGTGGTGACACTCAAGGAAAACAACAGGGGAACATCTGCATTTCAGGACAGGTATAGAAGAAGAATGTATCAAATTCTAATTACCTTAAAAGCCAGGAACTGATTCTAGATCAAATTACAACATAGCCTAGGTAAGATACATCTGATTGTAATACAGTTTGAGGAAAAACTGGTAATGCAGTCTCCTGTCCTTGCTTGTCTGTGTTGCTGCTAGAACGTACCTGTACTTGCATGGTGATTGACACAGGGAAGTACATATACATAATGTTATTTTTAAGTTTTGGCCCATCAGTGTTTTTAATTGGATTGGCTTAGAAAAATATCTCTGTTTGCATTTTAGATTAAGGTTCTTAAGGGCTGTGCTTCCTTTCCCCTTTTCTGCCTCTAATCCTGCAGTAAGAATAATGCTGCAAGTACATTTTCATTCATTCACCTCAAACTTGTGTCCCTTCAAAGTTGCTTTAATAACCTTGTTAAGAAAGACTAGTAGTTCAAAGTAGGTGATTTTTGAAGCCAGTCATTATTTGTGTCATTTTGAATGGTTGCCTCGATCATCATGCCAGCCCTGTAACGGGTAGCCATGTAGATCTTTAACAGTAATCTTGGCTAAAATAAATGAGAGCTGGGCAATGAATTCTGTTGATGTCTTACTTGCAAGGTGATGGAAATGACACATTTTTGTTCAGCATTTTCTTGGTGAATCTGCTGGTTGAAATATGTATGGATATTTTAGGTGACATGTCAGACTAGTTCAGTGCTACTTCTCAATCAGCCAAGATGTCCTTACGAATACTTTTGTCTTCCACATTTATTGAACAAAGACATCTTTGGAGGCCCGCTAACTCAAGGTATGAGGGGTTCCAGCTGCTGCCTGTGTCTCGCAAATTGCCTGTACATCCATATGAAAAGAAGGCTCTGCCTTTCTTAAGAAGAGTGGTATTTCTCTTGATTTGTACTCTTGACAGAATGAATTTGCTAAGAAGAATTTGAATGGCACATTGACAGAAGGCCTTATAAAAGTCTGTGACAGTGCTTCATTAACCTAATCTGTTAAAAAAAAAAAAAAAGAAGACATCTTTCAATCAGTGGTATATGTTGTCTAGTAAAAAAATTTGCAACCCCTAAATTCTAGACATAGACTTTAGTAATTATAATCCTCCAGGCACTAATTTGGCATAGCACTTGTAACAGAAACATGCCTTAGTCCTGGTTTTTAATGGACTTTTGTACTTGATAGCTTTAATAAACTCGTCAGCTTTACGGTAGACATGCATCATCCCTTTTGGACTGTAGCTGTGATGGGGAGGGGGGGTTTAATCGTCATGGTAGGAATTAAACCCGTACCAAAGCCATGACTTTAATTCTTTTAAGCATAATTCAAGTATTTGAACACAGCATAAGGATGAAATAGGTATAGTGAAATAGTGGTTTCAGTTACAGGAAGAAGAAAAATACTGCAACTGGTTTTAACACTTTATTGCAAACATTCTGTGTTGAAGAAAAAATTGGATAAATTATTCTCAAGTAGCTTTCAATAGGAAATTTGTCTGCTGCTGTTTTTTCAGTGTTACTTGAATGCATTTTGAGGTGGGCAGTTGTTTCATTTGTGCTAAGGCCAAAATACTGTAAGGCTGCAGGTCAACCAAATCTGTAAGCTGGTGGTGCCACCAAAAGCAAGACTAATCTTTTTTTGTGCAGACTGTAGTGTTTGTGCAGCTGCACAGGAAACCAGATAGGAAAAGTAATCTGCCTTGAAAATAATCTTGTTATTATTTTTCTCGGCTGTTGTTTTCAGCAGAATCTAGTTTTGTACAGCTGCACAGTGAGCAGATCAGCAAACAACTGTGATACTACACAAAAATGGTTTGTGGGAATGCGTGAATGAAGCAGTAGAGGAGGGCAGGACTGCTGCTTTAGTACACCACCCTCTTAAAATGCTTGTTGAACTTCGGCCTTGGTTCTAGCAAAAACATTTGCTTACTCTGGGTAGAAAAATAAGATATTAAAATGCAGGTGTAACTGGTTCAAGTATTTAATTCTTCCCAGCACTGGTATCTTGAAAGAACCTCATTAAGCAGTAGAATGCTGGCACAAAATCAAACCAGCTCAGTTATAAGTTTTGTGCATTAATAGATGTTTTACAGACTACGTACAGTTTATATATGAAAGACTGAAAGCTAATTCTTGGTAAGCAAAACTAATACCTACACAATTTCCAACTGTTTTGATGGGTTTATAGTCTTCTGAGCATTGAGAAGGATCCCGTGCTCAGCAATTTCTTACAAATAACTGGCTTTTTGAAGAAGGGTGTCCGTTCTTCTGTTCAAAATAAACTAAATGCCTCTT
The DNA here is from genome assembly GCA_039877255.1 of Loriculus beryllinus. Classification (NCBI taxonomy): domain Eukaryota; kingdom Metazoa; phylum Chordata; class Aves; order Psittaciformes; family Psittacidae; genus Loriculus; species Loriculus beryllinus. The sequence goes on from JBCJKH010064803.1 coordinate 15,995, forward strand.
TCTGGACAACTGAACTAGTAGATTGCTACTGTATTAGTTTAGGATCATTTTCTAGCATGCTTAGGGTTTAGCATTTCAGATACTTAACATTTCAGATTTCTAAAGGTTTGCTGGAGTGTTCAGTTACGCATAAATGCTGTCTGTGCTACTTAAGTCTTATCTGGTATTAAGCAAATATGGCTTGGATCAATTAGTTAAAGGTCTCTTCTTACAAAGTGACCCTCCTACCACGCTGTAGATTTTCAAATGAATGAGTTTTACTTCAATCCACAAACCTGTTTCACTGAAATTGAAGAGGGAAGAAAATACAGGAGATGGGTGAGAACTAAAGTTAGAAGTGGTTAATTGCAACCTTTTAGCTCTGTAGTGTGTTCTCCTATTTGCATATCGAGAAACTAATGTCAGCTTAAAACTGATAAAAAGTGATTATTATTTAAATGCTTTTATGGCTCTCTTATGGTATCGTTCAGTAACGGCAATATATTAAATACACATTAGTATTTTAAAGCATTATTTACCTTTAAAATCAGTGCTAGATTAATAGGACTTTATATTCCTGCATTTGTTAAAAACTTGGAATTTGGAAAATAAACTGTGGGTTCATTTGCATTTTCAGATTCCAGCTTTTTTCTGAACTGAGTATTAGTATGAAATACTCCACAGTTGCTGGGGTGGAAGTGGCTGAGGGCTGCAGGCATCTCTCCTGCGTGTACATTGGTGTAAATACCTGCAGTATAGGAAATAATCTAAATTGTCAGGAATTGTAAGAAAAGCTATCATCATGTGGTAGCTGGTTTTATTGCAAGACTTATTTCTCTTTAAGAAAAGAAAAAAAACCATTTCTCACAGAGCTGTTATTCTGAGCAGTTCTTAATAGAAATTAATGACATGAACACTTTCCAGTCCTGAACAAGGGAGGTGGTTTGGTAAGGATTTTGCTTCGTCTTTATTTTTAATAGCTTTTGTGTTTCTCAGTTCTCTGAAACTTCTGGTTGCCTGTGAAGTGTTACTAAAGCACTTCACTCATTGTGGTGTTCAAGCTGAGTCACTGCTTAGAGGAGTCAGAGATACTCTTGAAAGAGGGCAAAACATTCTTCAGAGAAAACAAAGGGAGAGAAACTAAACCAGCCTGGAACGGTGCATGGGAAGGGGAGAACATTTATGTTACAAATATTTCAGGTTATTAAAACTGTTGGGAGCAAGCAGGAAGAGGGAGAGAATATTTGGCACCTCAAAATATTCTGGTTGGTGTTGTACGCTGGCAAAATATCATAGATGGGACTTTCAGTTGAGTTTGAATTTTGTTTGACCACAGTACTTGAACCAAAGCTTATTGTTTTAAGTAAAGCCTAACTATCAAACTGGTTTTCTAGTTTCAGTGAAGCACTTTGGGATAAGCAAAATGTCTCCCAAAATCATTTTTATATTCCAGGCTTTAAATGAAGTCTTTTGAAAAATAAAGTACTACGAAGGAAGAACAGTTGAAATAGAAGGCATTGTGGAGAAGTTTTAGGAATCCAAGGGAAAATGAATGAAAAAGGCTGTAAAAAAATACCAACTTTCATCAGAGGTGATTAGTTTAATAGATGGAACACTAAAGGCAGGCAGTGGTTTAGCACAGAAAACTGTGAGTTTTCCATACAGAAGAGAGCTCTGCTGATGTGTTGTTCAGGTACTTTGACCTCAAACCTTTGATTTAAAACCTTGTATATGCATATGCAGTCAGTACTGCATTTAGTACGATTTGCTTGCATTGATGAATGAGGAGGTGAGGGGGGTGCATTTGGCAGCGCTGCATGTGCTTTGTGCTGTGTCACCTGGTGTGGCCGAACTATTTATCTTATCTACTGTAAATTTACACATTTGTTCTAACTTTGCAGCTTGACTTAGGGTGGAGGTGTCCCACTGCCTGTGTGAATCCTGCAATGCTTGCTCTTGTTTGCAGTTCAGCAAACCGGAGTAGGTGCTGCTATTTCCAGCTCTGACCCATGGGTGCTGTAATTTCTTACCTGACAGCTAGCTAGGAGAGGTTTCCCCCATGTCTCCCAGATTGGGTGCCCAACCATTAGTGAGCTGGGGAGGCAGAAGGGTGTCAAATGAGTGAATAAAATAAGGCAAAGACTGACAGCAATAATAGGCAGAATCTTCTTCAACTTTGTTGTAGCCTTGTCCTCAGGCTACCCTTCCATATTCTTTCAGAGGGATTCAAGAGTCTTAATGTTCCTGTATCGAGATCAGCTATATACAATTCTGTGCCCTCGAAACCTATAGGATTTAAACTTCGTCTTTCTGGTATTCTACACATATGAATACTGCCTGACAGGTTAAAGATGACAGCTATTTATAATTGCCTAGAGAATAATGAAGCTTGTTTAAAAAGAAACAAATAATCAACGCTTAATAGTTTTTCTGTTTGAGACTTTTTTATGATGGGTATGTTTGTTTTGTAAGCATCTCTGTTCTGTAACAAGAATTACAATAGAAGATACAGAAGGTTGTATAATGGAAGATTAAAAATATCGTTCTAGGTTTATTACTATTTAAACTGAAAATAGTGAGACATGTAATTGATCTTGAAATTGGTCTGATAATGCTCAGCTCTTGTATTTCAGCGGTGAATCGTGGTCATCGGTTACAAACGATTTTAACCAATAGGGCATGGAGAAAAGGTACCATTCAAAGCTAAACACTAGAATTAGGGATGCATGACTAAATTTTCAAAGTAATGTATTCCTAGTATTGTATGAGACAGTCACATGAAAAAGATCATGAGGTTGTGAAAAGGATTATGATCATGCTTAAGTCATGAATTTCCTGGTATACAGATATTTTAGGCTGAACCCATGCTTGTTTAAATGAGAATAATTTTACTTGTTTTGGTTATATTACCATTATGTGGCAGAGTGAGAAAAGGTGTCTTACCTACAGAAGTAGTATCCTTTGAGTAGCTGAAATTTACTTAAACTTGAGAGGCTGTTTTCACTAGTGAGAAAGTGAAGTTAAAAAGGTACCGAACGATTTCCTAGAGCATTGCAGTACACTGCGTGTACTTACCTGCTGCTGCCGTCTTCTGTGCAAGCATATTTAAGTTCACCTTTCTCCTCGGGCTTTCATTTGTCTTGTGTGTATCTTAACTGCTTATTCCAGATCTTGAACCTGTTCTTCGTATTCAGTAACATTCAACATTGTAAATCCTATTGATGGAAATCTGCATAGAAATGTGGAGCTCTGTTGATGGTCACCAGCCATACTCTTGACCCAGTACCTTTACTTACTGCCAGAATGTTTCTGCTTCCTGGGATGATGTAAGTCACAGAGCCCAGGTTCTCAGCCCGTGTGAGAAAGAGCATATGTTCTTTATTTAAAGGTAATGGAGTGAGTTTCCAGACAACCATACAATATGACAGTTGTTGAGTCAGACCAATGACTTCTGGATAAAGATTTGCAACCAGTTTCATTGTACTCCACCAGTAAGAGCTCTGTACTTACCTGTTTCCTCAAAGGAGAATTCAGAAAGCTTCTGGAAGGTGCTTTGAAATGCTTTTGGTGTTTCTGTTTGAATGCCAGTGATGTCTTTATACAAACATTAAGGATGCCTTACATGGAACGCATGAGTGAAAGTGAATATATGAAAATAATATCTCAGTAAATTTGGAGGATGAACTAATTTACTGGAAAAGATGAGCACAGCCATTCAAATAATAATTGCAATGTAGGTGGTTGAACTGGAGACAAACTGGGGTCATTCCAGGCTGATGGTTGAGCTGGTGTTCATAAAAATAAAACAGTAGTATACAGTAATTCCCCATTGAGCTGTCTGGTGTCCCTAGAATCAGTTTTGTCGCAGGTGCCTCCATTTGACAGTTACTCTTCTGATCTTTGATATTTGCAGAGGATCTGTTGTGGTTATTAATCTTGCAAGCAGTTGAAGCTTCAGTGAAGACTCAGTTTTCATCTTCTGTGAAGGTTAACAGGAAAAATTTTTCCCTCAGTCTTCTTTGTTAACACATTTATTTTCTATATGAAGTCATTAAAAGGTATCCCTTCTTCACCTTTCATTCCTTTCCTCTCTCAACCTGTTGCACATATAGGAGCTTCCAAGAGAATTTATTTGTGGGGTTTTTGTGCATTAGTTTTGGATGTTCTTAAGCACAAACCCCACACTGACATTTTAGGAAATTCAAATGCACTTTAAATGCTTGTGGTTTGCTGCAAAGCATTTTCATGACCAGTTTCAGGAAGCCCATTTTAGTTCACAGCTAGGGTGGGCTTGAGAAAGGCAACTAAGTTTAAGACAGTATCATGTTAGGATGTGTGGATGGGGTCATTTGCATCTTTGTGAATGCAGGGTCATTCACAGCTCTACTCAAGGTGCACATAAGGAACTAAAACTGCTTTCAGTGTAAAAAGAGTTACAAACTTCACCTGTTTTCCTGTTATTTTACCCTTGCATTTGCTGTAATGTGGTAGCATTCAGGTATTCAGAAAGCAGGGTGGATGGAACTTCTGTCCTTGCCCTTTCTCTCAGCTCTCATTTGTCAGTCGTGTTTTAAATTTAAATAGCTACATGTAAAAAGCCCTACTGTACTTGTTTCCTTTGTCTATTTTAGTTAACCTTGTTAAACTGTTCAAACTAGTCATTCAACTGTTCAGATCGATTGGGAAGCTCCATGCTGCTTTCTTTTTGTTGTTTGCTCCTTTGCTGATCGGAGGGCTTGACTATCTAAAACGTGTATGTAGCAGAACTGTTGCAAATGTTCCACATTTCCTTTGGCTTGGTAACCAGCAGAACAAATTAAGTCTTGCTAGAAAACCCTGGCAGTCTTTGCATGATTTATTTTTCCTTTAAAAACTCCATGTAGTTTTAGAGGTTATTCTCTTCCCAAAATTAAGTCTCTAGAAAATGGAATTCATAAAATACAGTTCTTGGCTTATCTTTAGCTTTCTAATTCGCTGACATTTTTACATAAGCTTGGATTATTTTTTTCTTTAAAATTTTTCTTAGAATAATTATTCTGGCTTTGCATGTATTTTTACTAGCAGATGTAGACAAAAGAACACTGTCGTAACATAGTGAATTGTTTCCAGCTCTGAACACGAGATCAACTTCTGCAGTGTCCTCTTGTTATCTGATGTTGAATAGTAAGTTTCTTGCATTTAATACTAAGTTGAACACCACATGTGTAGATGATAGGATCTCTAAAAACTGGTACTACTTATTTGAGCGTGATTGTATCAGCATTAACAGCACTTTGAGTTGCATAAACAGATGTTTTCCATATAACCTGATTTTTAAATGAACATCCACTTAGATCTTTGAAATCAGTAAACTCATGTAAGTAAAAAGTACTAAAAATACAAACATTTCAGCAATATATTGAAGTTCATTAATGACAATTTATTTCTAAATCACTAATTGCCAGTCGAAATCGACCTTAACTATTCTGTGTTTCTGTGAAATAGGGAATTGTGCAGTGTGTGTCTTTAGTGGGGTACTTTAGCAGTACATGAGAGAACAAATGATCTGTGGGTTTTCAACTGTATTATCTGCCTGTCATCCTCATAAATAAGAAAATACTGTATGGTTGGTTTAAAATAATGTTTATTTGTTTGTAACTTGTATTTTAACAAGATTTTCAATATTATACGGTATTGTAAGCACAGATGCCTCTGAAAATATACACAAAAAATGTTCTGATATGACTGACAGTAAATGCTGATCTTATTGTAACTGCCTCCTGTAAGTATGGTATGTAAGACTGCATCTGTTAAATACAGAGAGCCTATCTTACTGTTGGATAAGTATATTAATGCAATTTCTGCAGTAAAAATACTGTGATTGTTATTCTCTGACTGGCGATATCTAAAAGGATTTGTGAGTCATTCAGTTGGTACAAAGAAGCACCAAACTGATAATCATATAGTACAAACATTGAGATTGCTCTTACACCTGAGTGCTTCCCCTTGTGTTTCTTGTAGGAAACAGAGATGAAGGTACACATGCACACAAAATTTTGCATCATTTGTTTGCTGACATTTACCTTTCATCAGTGCAATCATTGCCATAAAGATGGACATCACCGTGGTCCCAAAGGGAAATGTGGACACTACCATAATGACTGTCAGATCTCAAATGATTCCTACTTCCAGAATGGAGGAACAGAATCTGTGCCGAGTAAATTTTCAACGTTGGAAGCTGAAAATGAACAAAAGTACTACATTGAAAAGATTTTTGATCGTTATGGTGAAAACGGAAGATTATCCTTTTTTGGCCTGGAAAAGCTATTAATAAGCCTTGGTTTAGGAGAGGTAAAAGTAGTGATGATAAATCATGATGATATTGGCCATGATCATGTTTCTCACTTATATGCTTTAGAAGTCCAGGAAGGAAAGCGTCCTCACTCTCATAACCATCCTCACAGCCACTCAGATTCAGAAAACCAAACCACAGCTGTAAAGAGAAATCATAAATGTGACCCTGAGCGAGAGACAGTAGCACTATCAGTAAAAGATGATGGCAAACACAGTCATGACCAGGGTCGTCATCATCGTCATCACCACCCTCGTCTACATCATCATGACCATAATGGTACACATCATTCTCGTAATGATTCAGTTAGTCATAGTGAACACGGAGAGCAGAACCACGAACCTTCAACAGAGACAAACACAACTCAAGATCAGCCCGAAAGAAAACAGCGCAAACAGAAGAAGAAGCAAAAGAAGATCAGTGAGACTTCAGGAGATTATGCCCCAGATCATGACTCGGGTGATCAGCATGAGCACAATCGTGTGCATAAACTTGATCATGCACACGATGCGTCTCACTTGCATGTACGCCGTCACGAGCACAGTAGCGATCGTTCTACTAGCCGTGGACATCTGGATTCCAGTTTAGGTAATGAGGATGGGCACCACCATACCAGCAAACGAGAGGCACCTCGTAAACAGAGTAGCGTAAGAAAACGTGCCCTTTTTCCATCCCATAGTCATAATGATCATAATGAAGATGAACGTGGTCGTGAAGAGGTGAGTATTAAATGAAGAACCGGTAAGTTTACTTTCACTGTTGTTACGTGACAATTGAAGGTACATACCCACAAATCAGTGCAGAAGCACTGAGACCATTGCATAACATAGGTTGCAGAGTGAAAAGGTGAGAGGTTACTGCTACAGTTTTGAGTTTACTGTAGGGGTGTTCATTTCTGTCTGCCTGTCTTGTCTCAGAGATCTACCTTCATGTGTATTTAGCTATATAAAAGAGTTCCTTAAAGGTTCCTGAAATACCCTGCTTACAGGTGGGGTTGTTTCTCTTTCCCGTATTCATCAATAGTTCACTTACAACCCTCTTCCCTTTATTTTGGACTTCTTCCTAAATCTAAGATGATTAACATTTGGAAACTGCACAGAAACTTTCGAAAAGAAACAGCTGCATCTTTTCAACATGCTTCTAATTTCTTTGTCCTAAGAGATTGTGAAGCAATGTAAATGAGGCTTCGGTAGCACTGTGGTCAGTGTAAGCTCTTCCATTTCTTCCTTCAACATCCATTATTTCTGCCTGGACCATAAATGTACTTTCCCTTCCCCCTTGCAGTTAACTACTGAAGCAGGACATTTTGCTGTCATGGTTTTAAGCAAGAAGTCAGGATAGGAAAGGATGGAGTGAGTGCTGAGGTTGAGGTTTTGATCTGAATTAAAAAGTGAAACTCCTAACAAAGAAGGTCACCATGAGAAGTGTTAGAAAACATGATTTGGATTTATGTTCTTGCACTCCTTTCCTGTTGCTCTTTCCTAATTGCTTGTACTTTGTAATGGTAAGACTATGGAAACTCATTTTCACTGACATCTGTCAAAAATTATATTGGTGTCTGAATTTATAGTGCAGATATGTTTCTTGTTTCTTCATAAACCACCTAGATCAGCTAAGACATCTTTGAGCACTGGTGAAATGTTGTGGGCCAGAGTTTCTTCTTTCTGTTTGTGTTCTCAAGTTATATGCTAAATTTTCCATAACTGTAGTTTTTAATGAAATAGTTGCTTTCATACTTAATTTGTTTGTACGATTTGCTTGCAGTGCTTAAGTGTTACCCAGCTGCTACGGTACTATGGTCTGGAAACCAGCTCTCCGATATCTCCTGAATTGTTTGTATTCATGTGCCCTGCTTTGCTATACCAGATTGAGAGAAGGCTTTGTATTGTACATTATGATGAGCTTGAAGATGTTATGAAAAGTAAAAACGCATCAATTGAGAATAAAGATAAAACAGGTGCATCAGGTAGGTATTTGACATCTAAAGTCTTCAAAATCATTTTGCATTGTAAATATTAACTTGAAAGCTTAAAATGTCATACAGCTTAGTATTGACTGTGGAGGAATGGTTACAATTTAACATACTTATTAGAAGAAATTTGAGACAGCAATCTCCTTTAAGTCAGGAAACAGCATCCTGTTTGGCAGTATAACGGCTTCTAAAGGACGGTGGCTCAGGGAGGCATACCTTTCTTATAATTTTTTATCCTTTTTCATTATTTTCACTTCTAATTTTATGTTTGCTTATCTTTACTTCCTTTTATTGGTCTTCTGTCATTGAGGCCTAGTATCCTATCTTTGGGCCTATGGCCCAGGCATTTTGGCCTGGATTTGTCCCACGTATCTTTGGATGCTGGACTCTTATAGGAACACAGGCAAGGTACAGAATCTTTGAGGATGAGAGGACCTATAGGGGTGACGAGGTCTCCCCACGGTTTTGATTATTTTCTTAAACTGTGTCACATACTTTGTCTCTCAGTTCAATTGAGGTGATCTGTGTGATTATCTCCAAGTGGGAAAGTTGCAGCATTAGTTTGACATAAATTTTCTTAATAGATTTGATCTGGATCTATGAATGCAGGAATCAAGAACAGAACCTTCATCACAGCTCATTTTATATTCCAGCAGTCATGCAAATTTGTAGACTTTCCATCCAGAATTTTTTGGGAACTGAAGAAATACAAAGACTTAGGCAAGACACAAGAACATTCAAATTGCCATCTCTGACAACACTTACGTTTTCTGACTTCCAGTATCAGTTCTTCTCTACTGCTGCTCTCTTAAGCATATGAGAATTATTCAATCAAAATCATGTGTTGGCAGTTTTAAGGCAGTTTGCCTTGAGTTAAAATCAGTAGACTTTTGTTTCTTTTTACCATAGTTTTAAGCTAAAAATATTTTTACTCCTGTTAAAGCAGTTAATGTAAGGGTTGCATCCGTTGTGATTTCATAATTGAGTGTGCTTTTAAAACACGTGCTTACTCCTGCTGTCTTTCAGAAGTTATAATGGAACTGTTGACATGTTTAGCTGTGGTGTAGTAGTAAAAATCTAAAAAGTCTTGGGTACAGTGTCCGTGTTTTGAGAATAACGATACTGGTAATTATGAATATTTATTAGGACATAGGTGCTTGTGAGTACCATTCAAAATAAAGCATGAAGTAAGTGCATTCTCATAGGTAGTAACTGTTGGAAAGAATTCATTGCTGCTAATTTTTCTTAACAATGCTGGAATCATTAAAATAATTGACTTTTTACACATGAATCTCCTACAGTGAGACAGCTACTATCTTGTTAACTGTTCAAAGGTGGTAAGCCACATATAGCGTGTTTTATATGGCAGCAGATTGTTTTGTGGCGTAGTTTTGCTGTAGTAAGGGTTGACCCCTGCCTTATTACCAAGAGAATTTCTAGAGTGGCTCTTAAGCATTTTCTACCAATTAAAAGGTGGAAACCATATACAAAACCACCATGTTGCACATGATTTGAGCCAGTTTAATTAGGAAGTTTCTACAGATGAGTGCTTCCGTTTAAAAGAATGCTTTTTCTTTCTCTGTAATGAGGAAGGCAGTAGATGAATAACTTGGCTTGATGACCTTCAACATTTTAAGGGACTTAATTTGCAAAATCAGTGAAGCTTATTGTGAACATTTAACATGCTTTATGGCAACTGGGATCTTAAGTATAAATACCACATTTACCAGTTAATTGTACAAAATTAGGTTTTAAGTTATGGATTGTGAAAACACAGTAACCTCTAAAACAGGTCAGCTTGGTTAGATAATGATAAATCATTCTTCATAACAATTTTCTGTGTCCTCTTGTGTTAAGTACAGTGAGATTTCAGTTTTTGTAATAATCATCTTCCTTTCTTAAGGAAGTGAATCACAAAATAACAAATCTCAACTGCTATATGGGGATTGTAGGAGGTGTAGGACAAATGTCAGTCATAGAGTAACCTAACCTGCAGGTTGTAGGATGCTGCGAAAATGAAAATGTGTGCTTACCTTAATTAAGCTAATCCTTTTTAGATAGGAGTATTTGCCAAAGTTATGAGGATGCAGACTTTTTTAAACACTCATTTTCTCTGATTTTCTTTAGTTCTAATTAAAGCTTTCAAAAAACCTAGAGCAGTGCTGCTCCTGTTCGTTGATACTAACCTGTAAGGTTTCCATCAGTTCTGATAGTGCAGTTTTCTGAAGCAAACTAGTTTAGTTAACTGATGATCAAAAACTGAGGAAGCCATGCTGGGTTTTCTTCCTATAATTTACAGATAGTTCTGCAATCAGTTCTACTAACAGAGGATTTTAAAGGGCATATACATACAGCTGAGCTTTCACAGTGTACCTTACGGGGAGAGGTGGCATTGGAATCATCAGGGGCTTCTAAATAATTTGATTTGAAAGGAAAGGTACACCCTACTATGAATCAAGCTAATAGAAGTGATACAAGTAAGCAGTAACAGGGTTTTTTTTTTTTTTTTTCCAGAATAACAAGCTGATTACATGATTTTGAAAACATTGAACAGAACTGAAAATTAGAAGTTTCTATTGGGAAAACTTACATAAAAGTTTCCAGCCTGTTGAACCAGGAAGAAATGTTTCATTTGTAAGCAGTTCAACAACAAACTATGGCCAGACTCTGAGGCTTTCAGAAAATTGTGTTTCAGTTGTATGACCCATTACCTCCCTAGGATAACTATATGACCATTTGCACTACCTTTTATGCACTGCACGAAATTGTACCCATTATGCACCCCACCAAAATGTCCTAGCAGATGGGAGGGGCCATGTGGCAGCAAAGGCCCTTGCCTTCATTCTCCTCATGAGGGCTCTTCCCAGCCAAAGAGCCTCAGACTGGGAAGTGGAACATGTTCAGGCCTTGACACTGACCTCCACTCCCTAGATATCGTCACTGGTCATCAGAGGCCTCATCTGAGCCAGGATTTTTGGCAGTATGGCTGCACTGTGCATAGCTGCACTATCACAGCTCATGTTAGGAATGATGTGTGTTACTGAGACCTGCAAAGCTGGGGAAAGAACAACTTGAATTCTGAGTCATGGTTTGCTTCATGTTTGAAGCCATGCAAGCAGCCATGTACGTTCCTGCAACGAGTTATGGTAGACCAGCACAGATAGATACAGCTGGTTTTCAGTTTGCCAAGACTGTTCTGATGCTGTTTGCTAGCTAGGAACTTCACCAAAATGATTATTCAAAGTGCCAGCCTGACAGAAGCAGATACTGAAGTTCTTATGGCAAAAAAGCAGACTACCCTCTCTTGGAAGCAGCACAAAGCAATACACTGGAAAATCGTGTCTATCAATTACGTGCACAAAGTGCGTGGGGATATTTTCTGCTGTAGCGATCACCAAGCACTAAATGCATTAAGATCAAGACTGCTAGTACTGGTTTGTTTCTTCTGTCTTACAACTCCTTCCTAAGACTTTTCTACAGCAGCGGCTCAGCTGGCTTCTTCTAGACCCAGCAGAAAATTCCCAATTGGCTTTATCGTGAGATGAATCAGAGCTAAGTGAAAGTTGCAGTAGTGTCAGGAGACACATGATCATGATCTATACACAACTGCACCAGACCATCACTTTGTTTCT
>JBCJKH010064808.1:0-11130 GCA_039877255.1 Loriculus beryllinus
GACAGGACAAGGGGTAACGGGTTAAAGCTTAAACAGGGAAGGTTTAGATTGGATATAAGGAAGAAATTCTTTACTGTAAGGGTGGTGAGGCTCAAGGAAGTTGTGAGTGCTCCATCCCTGGCAGTGTTCAAGGCCAGGTTGGACAGAGCCTTGGGTGCTATGGTTTAGTGTGAGGTGTTCCTGCCCATGGCAGGGGGGTTGGAAGTGGATGATCTTAAGGTCCTTTCCAACCCTAGCTCTTCTATGAGTCTATGGTGCAAAGACCATTGGTTGGGGACTGACTGGAGTTCATCTGTTGTCCAGAGCAAAGTGCTTGTATGGATGTCCGGGACTCTGAGGACTGTGTTGAGACACTTGGCAGCAGTGGAGTGCGGCACCCCGAGGTGTTCTGGTGAGTCTTGTATTTGAATCAGGTCTTGTGAGCCAAGGAAGGAGGCATTTGTCACTGCAATTCCCCTGCTCTGTGGCCATGGTGGAGCACCAGGATCCACAGGGCTGCTTGTTCTCTGGGCTGATGTGAGGCTGAGGAGTAAGTTTCTTTCAGGTAGGCAGCAACAGTCTTGCTTATAACTTGCCTGGTAGGAGGGTTGGCATTCTGTGCAGCTTATTTCTGCATCTGGCAGTGGAGTGGCTGGACTAAGTCGTGATTGGGTAAGTCTTGATGTCTAGACAGCAAGGACCAAGCACACCAAATGGCTTCTCAGGAGTGGTTCCACAGGCTCATGTGTGCATGCACGCTTGCTCGCCAGTGTGTGCTGGATACTTATTGGGCTGGATGCTAATTGCAAGGACTTCACTACAGTGACCAGTCAACGTAGTTATCTGATGGCACGCATGCATTGGTCTGAAAAGCCAAGTGGTGGTATGGGGATGTGTGAGGTGGCATGGCCTCTTGTCAGTCCTTCCCTTTGATTATGGGGAATATGCCAACTGAGCTGCTTGGGCAGAAGTCTTCTGCCTTTCTGCTCTCAGCTGAGGGGCTGCTTCCAAAAGCCTCTTGGCCTCAATACTCCCTGAACGGTGTGCAGGACCAGGACGCCTCACACCTGGCTCTTGTCACCTTGCCCCTGGCACAGGGTGCCTTGTGCAGGATGAGTGCGTGCCCACCAGCACTGACTGTGCCACTTCTATATTACTGCAGCAGGCACATCACTGCAGGAATGAAATGGGGCAGCCCTCAGCCACAGCAAGAGGTTGCTCTCCCTGTTGCTGTTGGGTCTGCGCTGGAGACACATCAATTCAGAGGCAGATTTTTGTTGCTGTTTTCTGCTTTGTGAGGAGGATGCTGAAATGCAGCAGCAGAGCCTGCTTTCCCCTCCATTTTGTGCAAAGAGCTGACCTGATTGCAAGGCAGTTTATTTCTCCCTTTCTCCCTTAGACTGTGGAATTGCTGTACAGCCCAGAGCTCTCCACTTGTAAGATCCTTTCTCTTTCTGTCGCTATCCTGTAACTGCTCTGTACAGCATTGTCTGCTTCCCAATGTATTATATCTGTGAGTTGATGGAAAGGGATGTTGAGATTCCATCAGAAACACTGGTTCATCCAGCAAACCAGGCCTGCAACCCACGAACCCACACATAAAAAGGAAAATGCTCTTGTGCCGAATTGTTGGAGTGTTTTGCTTTGGGTTTGGAGTGGGGGTTTTCCACCCTAGTTTTTCTGGAGAAGGTGGGCAGAGAGAGGAGGCATTTGGGGCATGGATAAGGGCTGCTCAGTGGGTCCCATTGGGGTTCAGGGCTCTCAGCTCCTGATAGAGGAGCATGAACAAGTTCCTTAAGCCTCCAGGGCAGAGTAGGAACTTATTGCTGGTTCTATAAACCCCTGGGTTACATAGAATCATAGAACTATTCATCTAACATACATAATTTAGTTCATACTCTAATACAGAATATTAGATGTAAAATATATAGCATGCAGTGTATGTAGTATAATTGCAGGGAATGAGATGGAAAAGAAAGGGACGGCAGGAGATTACAAGGAAAGGCAGGAAATGGTGGAGAATGGTGGGGAATGCTTGTGAATTGCCTGGATATACACTACATAATACATGATGTGGTGAAACTATAGCATGTGATGCTTCTCAGAACTTTCTGTTTATTGGAAACTGCTAATAAATATCATCAGATTATGCCCTTCCAGAAGGAAATGTCTTCATTCCAGTTTCCAGCAGTACTGAAGAACTGAGACCCGTATCAGCAGTTGAATGTGCTCAGCAGGAGGCTGGATCTGTAACACTGGTGACTCTGCAAAGGTGTCCAGTTGATTCCCAGAGGGTTAGTGCTGTGTGCTATGTCTTGAGGGCTACTGATGAGTAATTGTAACAACGTGAAAATCTTTATTGCTCAAGTCCTGGTTCAGGGTTCAAGCAGCTCATCTCCCAAAGAGCCCTTGAGATGGGGAAATAAACAAGGTGTCCAAGCAAGCTGTGTTTCTAGAGCCCTGCCTGGGCTGTCTCTGCGTGATCAGAGGAGATGGCTCTAGCAAGGGGGTATGGCCTCTGGGAGCAGGAGCGCTGGGCACCGAAGAGAAACAGCAAGATCCACCCATTGTGGTTATGACCTCTGCCATAAGAAACCTACGGCTATGGATGTAATTCAGTCCTAAGCTGCTGTTTATGATCCCCACAACTGTAGTAATGAACTGTAAAATAATACAATGGAATCTGGGCTTAATGTTTAGATTTTGAAGACTGTAAACTTAAGAGTACTTAAGGAGGATGAAGAGAAGAGGAAGGAGGGGGAATCATATCCTCCCCACCACTATCTCCTGCCATTCTCTGCGAATTCTGTCCTATTCCCTGCCAATCCCTTCTATTTCCCACTGGTCTAAGCTATATCCTGGCATTCCCCACAATTCCAGGCAATTCACAAACATTCCCCACTGTTCTTCACCATTTTCTTCCTTTCCTTGTAATCCCCTGCCGTTCCTTTCTTTTCCATCTCATTCCCAGCAATTCTTCACCATTCTGTTCAATTCCTCACTGTAGTGTGCCATTCCCTGTCATTCCCTGCTATTCTCTTCTGGTCTCATCCGTGCCCTGAAATTTCCTGCCAATCCCAACCATCCTCTGCCATTCTCTGGAATTCTGCACCATTCCCCATCATTCCCTCCCATTCTGTACAATTCCGCACCATTCCCTGTGATTCTGTGCATTCCTCTCTGTTCCCTTCCATTCCCCACCATTACTTCCCCCTCATTACCAAGCCCGAGGGTCTCTCTTCTAATGTCAGCCAGATATGGGGATGCACAGACAGCCACTCACCTTTTGGGACAGTGTATACACATAGTGTGTATCTCCATAGTAGGTACACACACAGAATTCTGTATACATACACCTTATGTACGTATGTATAGGGCACAGAGTGTGTGTATGGGGTGTTTATATACATACATCAAGAATTATGGCTAGCCTGTATCTTCTGTATGCCTTCAGCTCTCAGTTTCCATAGATGCATCTACTATGTGTATATACCATGTTTATGCATCCAGTACATGCTGTATGTATTTATCAGACTATACATATTTGTAGTATATATAATATACATCATATGTAGTATGATGATATAATTCCTGTATTAAATGAAACCAGTAAAATATATAGGAATAGTATACATCTCAGAATACTATAGAATAGAGATAATATACTACATAACATAGACTGTTCTGTACAGATATAGCAGCAGTTACATACGTACTACATAAAATGCCACTATTATATTGTAGAATATATCTAACACTGACTATTAAACAGTACATGTTATCTATGTTACCTATAATACGTGGTCTAGAACATAGCATTTGCAGTAGATCGCTAGTATATATTAACTAGATGGTACCTGTAGGGTGTAGGTTACATAGTATTTACGTACAGGGTACTACATATTTACTCTATGCTACAGACTTTACCTTTATGGTTTACAGGGTGTATAGAACCAAATTTGATCTAAACTAAATTTTCTATAGAGTACACAGGTTATGTAACTGAATTAGGTAAAGTATGTAAAGTATATAATAATTTAAACTATACCATCTAAAATATATTAACTATAAATTTCTGACAGATAGTAGATACAGCATATATACCACATCATGTATTATGTAGTGTATATCCAGACAATTCATAAGCATTCCCCACCATTCTCCACCATTTCCTGCCTTTCTTTGTAATCCCCTGCCATTCCTTTCTTTTCCATCTCATTCCCTGCAATTATACTACATACACTGCATACTGTATATTCTACATCTAATATTCTGTATTAGAGTATGAACTAAATTATGCATGTTAGATGAATTGTCTTTTATGTACACACTATATGCCTCTTCCAGTTTCCTTTTCCTGTGCAAATATAACCCCCTCTTTATCCCCACAGTGTGGTGGTGATGTGACTTGCAGGGCAGAGAAGGGAGTTTCAAATTTAGGGTGCCTCTGGGTTCATGGGTTCACCTGTTTGCTGCTCATTTCAGCTGTCTCATGATTTGATCTGTCTGTGCTCCACTGTTTGCTGTTCACTCTTCTATTCCAAAACCGATTTCCTGGCTTGGTAGAGAATGGGGGATAAAAAAGGAAAAATAAAACTAATAATCAAGTTTAGGCTTATGTTTCCCTTCCAGAAGGATTCTTCTAAGTGAGCAGGTGCTCAGTAGCTGGTGTGAAACGAGTAGGAGTTGGAAGGATGCGGCACAGACCCACCCGGCTCCTTGGGCTGTGCAAAGCCCAGCAGTGGTGGTGGTGCCGCTTCCCAGGCTTCTGCTGAATGACATTACTACAAACTTGTTCTGTTCTACCTGCACTGTGCTACTTTGGAACAGCAACGTTGTTCTCACAGGGCTTGACCTCCTTGCCCTTTTCCTTGAGCACTCGCATTGACTGAACACCGTTTCTAAGGGGTGGAGGGGGTTACTGTCAACAGTTTGCTGCTGAACACCATCATTTCCTTCTGTTGGAAACCAAACTTGATCACAATCCTGTTTTCTCAGTGATATCATTTCTAGGTGAGATGTGTCCAGGAATATTGGGATAGGCGACCGTACAACCTGTACTATAATGCAATTTAGGTTGACCAGGCACCACTTTACCTGCAATCTTGCAACACCCCCGTGCTCTTGTGAGCATGCTCTTGTGAGCTGTGAAGCTCCTCCAGCACTGCTCCCTCCAAGAGCTCACTGAACTCCTTGAGACAAGGCTTATTTCAGCTCAGAACACCAATGAGACCACTGGGCTGCAGACCTCCTCCGTGCTCGGTGAGTTGGGTTCAGAGCTGGCATTGGGCAATGCGCGTCTTTGCATCAGGAGCAATGGGGATGTGAAAATTCTCTGTGGCAGATGCAAGTCCTGCATTCCAATATCCACCACGTGCACATGTGTATGTCCTTCTATAGAGGAGAGGGTGATGCCCGATAGGTTTAAACCAGAGGGAAACCTCACCTGACTCATGCAAGCAGGAGTGCCCCACAAGCGACAGGCTGCCTGAGCTGCCACCAGATGGAGCAGCCTCCCCAAGGACATCTCCTCCGGCTGCGTTTTCATCAGGAATCTTTTATTTTCCCCCCTTCTTTTTTTTTCTTTTTTTTTTCTACAGGAATTCATTACGATAAATGTTTTATCAGTGAATTCCGAAGGAATTAACAGTGATTTGCCACTTACTTTTAATGGTTGCCGACAATTTTAATGGAAGGAGAAATTAGGGTATTTAAATGTCTCCTGACACTTTTATTTCAGAAAAAAAAAAAATTAAAAAATTAAAAAAGACCATTTCAAAACCTAATTAAAATCCCAAAACACAGTTTTCACCTTAAGAGATAGATTGAGGTCATAAAGACCCCTTTGGAAGCTTCTGTGCAGGAGGAGAGGGAGGCGGGGAGGTGAAGAATGAAAGCAAATTAAAGGCATACACAGAGCCCTCGGAGGAGTGGCAGGTTCACAAGGAAATCCTGAAAGGCAACCCGATTCCTCTCGGAGAATCTCTTGTAAGAAGGCTGAGCAGGAAATGTGGTAACCAGGCCTCCAGACTTCAGTGACCTCTGATGTTATCAGCTCAGCACAAGACTTCCCCAGCCACAATCTACCACCTTCCCAAACGAGATGTGGAAGGGGAAGTGCCGATCTGGGCAGCAGCAGCCAGAGTATAACCAAGGATAGTTTAGTGTGAATCTCATCCTAGCAGACTCACCTGCTCGTTGCCTAATCCATGAAGATTCCAGAAGAATCCATCTGAACAAACACCCATTGCTGCAAGGCTGAGCAGCCTCAAACACATGTCCTTCTTCATCTTCCAAAACAACAGAGGTTTTCCTCTTGTCCCTGTGCTATTCAAACAGGGTAGGACAGATAGTACTTGTTCCTAGATGAGAGACGAATTTATTTTTCTCCTTTTAAACATATACATCTGCCACAGACGAAAACATTCCCTTTGAAGCAGAAATAGGCTTCAGGATGGGGAAAGCGTGCGTCTCCTTCTAGGCTGTGCAGCTCTTCAGATACAGTGAAAACAGAGTTCTTGAACTGAATCCAGCAAAATGCTGTGTTACAGCTACTGCTGGCATTTCTCTCTCTCAGGTTAGCTCATGCTACTGACTGTACATGACAGTTGGGTCCTGCATCAAGCAAAAAGGCAGGCATTCCCCCACTGCCACGTGTCTCCTGTGCCTTCTCCTTTTCCATTTGGCAGTGAGAAGGTTTCAGGCAAGGAAAGGTCAAATTTCAGAGAGAGAATCCAACCGTTGCCGGGCTTTGAACACACAGAGCCACCCCCCTAACTTTGGTTATCAATGATTAAATCCTTGGCCTTGGATAAGAAAAGTGAGGGTCCGTCTGTGTGTTTTCATCTACACTGGTGCCACGGGAAGAAAAAAAGCCACCGTCCTGACCTTTGCAATAGCTTGTATTGATTCAGTCTTGAAACAAGTGCCAGCACAAAGAGCAGATAATATCCTGTGTACACTGCGTGTTCTCTGGGATACCTGTGGATTGCATATTTGGGAGTATTCTTTGCCAGATGATAGATGTTTGGCATTTAGTGCTGGTAGAGCTGCTGGGGAGGGTTTTGTAACATCTCTGATGCAGCCATGGGACCAACTCCCTTTTTGTGTTCCAAGCTGCAAAGTCCCTGTTCTCACCCTTTGCTGGTGATGTCCAAAAATCCCTCCGAAGAATCAGTTTATATTCCACCATCAAGTGAACAATATGAAGTGAGGACCCAGTTGGTTGCACTGGTGATTCCATGCCCAAGTTGAAATGTGCCTCAGTGACAACCAAAACAACCCCTACACATGCAGCACAGTGAGGAGGGAATAAACACACAAGTGGCATCACTTTGGCTTCGGGACGAGCTTTATTAATGTTTCACTTTAACAAACATCATAGTATGAAGGCATCAGTTCTTTAAGTTCTCCAATACATGGCACAGATAAAGGAAAATAAGACTCGGAGGCAAACTGAGCATGTGAGTGGGAGAGTAACAGAAGAGGCATGTGTTAATTGATAGAGGTGCTAGGCCATCTATTAGAAGGCATTTTGCAAGCAACAGTCTACACTTCTTTGCACTGAAGTAAAAACATATTACTTTTTTTTTTTAATTATTATTTTCTTAAAATGTTCCTTTATATCACAAATGTCAGGGTAAGGCAAATCCTGGATGAACCGTATGAAAAAAACCCTTATTCCCCAAGAAAATAGATCTGCATACTCTGTTAAGTTTGTAATTCCAAAAGCAAAGCCGGCATGCATTGCATATAGAGAAAAGTCTTTGTTGTTGTTGTTGTTGTTTTAATTATATTTTTATTCAAGTGCCTAAAGCAGAACAGTGTTAATTCACAGAGGCTTTCTCAGTGCTTCAGAGAAAGACTGACAATTAGTTGCAGCAAACGTGTGACCTGTTATTACAGACTCTCTCAAACATCCCCTTTGGATGTCTGTGTGGAAGGAAACCCATTCGTCATTGCAGCAGTCACAGCCTGAGGAATATTGTGTCTAATGGTAGGGATGAGTGCTTCCAGACATAGGAGAAACAACCATCAAGCAGAGCCTGATACTCTGTATGCAAACATCAGCACCAAAGGGCTGCTAGTTCCTTTATGCCACCTACTGCAACCGCATTTTGGGTTTGAAACAAAATAGTTGGTGTAAGTCCCTGTGGGGTGATTTGATGTGAATCTTGCTCTTCCACAAAATCATCTCACTGCACCTCTGCAGCTCCAGCAAGAATGATGGAGACTACGTTGAGGGGCAACAGCTCCAGCCTCAACTGCTAACTCAGCTGAAGAACTCATGCTGCCAAACTACACTCACTTTATGACTAGTGAAAACCCCCCACACCTCAAAGCAAAACACACCTGAAGAGACAAACCTTAGAGACACAGCTGCAAATCGTCCTGTAAGGACTTTATCAACTCCTATGTTTGCTTGCTTTACATTTCCTACCTGGGCTTCATGCTTTGCTGCTCCATCCTTGGTTCATGGTTTCTAAGACTCACTGCTGTTTGAAGATCAAGATGAAAAGTGCAATGAAATTACTGTCAGGGATTACTGTCTGATGTGATGCACTTGATGAGCTTCCCACCTTGGATCCCCTCAACATATCACACAGCTCAAAGCTGAGCTTGCCCAGTTCATTCCCTACCCTGCAGGCTTAATCCCCTCACTTACCTACATAGAGGGAGCCCTGCAGTCCTGGTCTTTCCACAGCACAAAACGGGAATTGAGAGGATAGATGCCCAGTGCATTTACTCCCCTTCCTCCCAAGGTATTTATCCACTCCTGCCCCACACATTAGGACAGGCTGTTTCAATCAAAGTTAACCACTGTAGAAAATATACAGGAACATATGGGATGCACCCATGTAGATGTACGACATGTAAGATCTCCCACTGAGGAGGAGAAGGGCCAGAGGAGTGGTATTTAGCAAATATAGGTAAACTTAGCAATATTATAAAGCCAATTTATAGGATTTCACACCAGCTCATTTACTCTTTCCACAGTCGATCCAGTTCAGAGTTTTACAGTCACTCATCTCCAGGACAAATACATGATGATGAAGTTCCTCAAGATCTTCCATAGCACAAGTGCCACCTGGCTTAAAATGCCACAGGAGCTGGCACATGGAAATACTCTTCTAATCCCACCAGAAGCAAACGTGGTGGAACTACACATAAGGAAGCAGGGGGCTGCCTTTTTAGGGGCTGTACTCTCCAAGTGAAATCTGGGGCTTTTCTTGCTTCCCTTTCTAATCCTTGTTTGTCACGACACCTTTTCTAACTAACCTGATGCTGACGGGAGCCATCAAGTCACGTAGCCAGTGCTAGCTCCATTATGGCCACATTTAACTTGCTGTTACACCAGAAGATGATTTATCACCAAATCTAGCTGGGACAAACCCACATCACAGGAGGACAGAGCTACATATTACCTTGGGTTTTACTTCCCTCCCCCCTTTTTTGTTTTTGGCAGGTAGTAAACAACTATTTTGGGATTCATGCATATTTTGGGGGATAAAAGGAACATAATCAATTAAATTCCTTATGTAATGATCGAATTATCAGCCGTATTTTAAAACAACCTGGACGCGGGTTGTGTGCTCTTCCACAGAGTGTACTGTCTATCGGTTTTGGTTACAGCACGGTTTGGAAATGTATGTGAAACCCTTTTGTTCCTTTTCTAAAAATCTCAGCGCAGCATTTGCTGGCAGAACAATTGACATATGGTGAGACAAAATAGCTGCTAATTGCTTTTTTGTAAAAATTAAAAAAAAGGAAGAGATCATGCATATGCAGTAGAAGATATAATGAGGGCTCACACAAGATACGGTGTGAAGTTGTTGAAGCCGGGAGCTGTATTTAAAGATGGCTTGAATGCAGAGTGTCTGTTATCCTCTGTCACTTGCAGGATTGAGGAGGTATCTGTTGCCTACCCATACCTACAGCTCATACATTTAACACTGATTTTATGGGAAAGAGCAGGAATGATTTGCTCGAGGCCCAGTGAGTTATTCATGTGTAGGACCCACAGAAGGAGATGGCACAGTGCAGGCTGGTCATAGTTTAGCTTTCTCATGCCAGAGGGAAAGGGAAAGGACAGAGCCTTAGGCGATCCTGAGGCACTGGGATGATTGAGTTAATGTGCAAACTCTGCTTCTAGCACAGACTCAAGGGAATCCGGTCAGTGCCTCTTCTAGCAGCAAGGGTTTGGACATGGTGACCTGCTGTCTGTTGCCAGCAGGAGCTGCCCATTGACAAGCCTGGAGGTGGGCAACATGCAGGGCTGTCTGTACCAATATCTCTGAGATTCTGGAGCATCTAGTGTTCCAAATCTCTAGTACAAGGAGGGCGGTTGTTTATCAGTGTGTGCAGATTATAATCCTTTGTGGCAGCTCATGTTCTCGACGAAGATTTCCATTTATATCCCAGGGAAGAGTTAAAATAAAAAGGAAGCAGGGGAAGGAGAAAGCTGGCTCCTAGAGGTTGCCTGCAGACAGTAACGCAACTGGGAAACAAGATAAAGATGCTAGAAAAGGGGTGGGCCTGGAAACAGGCTACTCATGATACGATGCAGGAGGAAAGGAGACCCAATATAAGACAGGGACCACAGTTCAGAAGAAACTCTTGTAATTTGCAGGGATAATTGCAAAACATTGTTAGAACTCAGAACTCATGTTTCTTTCTAACAGGCTTACAGAACGAAATGCAATGAAGAACAAAGAGAAATTAAAGCAAAGAGTCATTCCCCCAAAGCTCCCTCCCTCCCAACCCGTGGAGCATCTCTGCGTGCTCTTTTCTGCCAAGAATGATGCCGTAGGATGTCAGCGCCTGCCCGTCTGTTTTCCTCCGGTCTCTCTTCTCTTGCATCCTTCCTTTGGCACAATGGGGAGAGAAAAGATAGGAAACAAAAAGGAAACAAAAGGCACGATTCCAAACATCTGCACATGAACACAGGCCTCATCTTTCTAGTATGTACCTGAGGTTTCTTTTTCTGTCACACACAACACGTATATGTGTCACACTGTTTATATGTAACAGTCACTATTATCTCTATAGCAAATTGTGATCATAAGGATTTCTTGCACCATGCTATCTAGCCTGATATCAGAGACCCCCAGCTTCGGTGGGTCACCACAAACCCAGCGAACCCCGGGCCGG
>JBCJKH010064811.1:0-12458 GCA_039877255.1 Loriculus beryllinus
TTCCCTTCCCTTCCCTTCCCTTCCCTTCCCTTCCCTTCCCTTCCCTTCCTTTCCCTTCCCTTCCCTTCCCTTCCTTTTCCTTCCCTTCCCTTCTCTTCCCTTCCCTTCTCTTCCTTTCCCTCTTATCTATATTACACACTTGACTCCTATCTGATAAAATGACCTGAATTTCAACTGAATTATCTCAGAAGATAGACCATGTAATTTCTAGACATTCTTGCACAGTACTTGAAACACCAGATGCTATGTCAGTCCTGTCACCAATTAAAAGTCTGATACAAATGCAGCTTTCACTTTCATACTTCTAGAGCCCAAATTCTCACACTTTTTTTTTGCCCCCTGTATTTATCTCCCATTATTTTGGTGGTCACTTAAGGTTGCAAAAACCTTTTCATTTGATTCTGCATACTGCAGTATTTAACTTGTGACTTTTCCTATGTTTCAATTTTTTTAGAAAGCTTATAAGTAATTCTTAGAAGTATTTCTTATAGGAAAACAGATGTGGTGGTATCTTTTCTTGTGTCACATAATGATTTCTTCAAATAATATAACAAGACTAATGGTAAAATATTAAAAATTGAGCTTCTGACCCATGGAAACATGATTTAGAATGTCTACCTGGAAAGGCTGGAATAGGTAATCATGTTTGTTAGTAAAATATGAAGGTAGCATCTTGGTTCTGTAGGTTGTTTAGACTTTTATTTAGCTGGAGCTAACATGTTTGAGCAGAGTTTCTTACAGAAACTTTAGAGTCTGCTTAAATGCATATGGTTCCCTCTCCAGGGGCAGAGTCCATTAAGGCACTGCATCCTGAAGGATAGGGTAAACAAGAGCTTCATTTTTAGAGGGCAGGTTCTTTATATTGTTCAGTGTCTTCAGGGAACCTGAGTAGCCTTTTATTGGGTTAAAGTCTGGCATGCTGAAATCTAGCATCTCCAAATTGGCCTCTAGAGAAGAGGGCCAAAATCTGCAGTTTTCTTACATGGAACTGAAAACGCTTTTAACAAGAAAAAATGAGGAGGGAAGGCAGAGTGAATGGCAGACACAGTTCCATAGCTGTCAACCTTCAAATGGTCTTCACATTTCTATTGATTATTTGATGTAGGGAACTTATACCTCCTTTCTGCGGCATTTATTTACTCTGGAAAATGCAGAACCTCAAGCTAAGGAATGACAAGAGGATGGAGGAGTAGATGAGTGATTCTTCTCTGTGGGAGGAGTGGGCAGGATAGCAGCACTCTGAACAGGGCGGCCATACTAGTTCATTTACATGATTTCCCAACTCTAAGAAGCTTTGCAATGTGCTCTGGTGAAATGAGAGCACATGAATCTCCTTGCAGCCCAGCGATACTGTCTTATAGATTTGTGTTTATCCATCTCTGCATAAATACTATACTAATATATAGATGACAAATCTTTACAATTTATATACTGCCTTTTTTAGTATTACTATTCAGCTACATTTTGCAGTACCTAGCAGTATGATAATACTCCAGAAATGCTAAGCACAGTTATGCTTTAGAAAATGGGAAATAAAACTGAACAGGAAACAAAAAGAGGCACATTTAAGTCCTAGGAAGCTAGGAACCATCTAGGTAATTGAATATTCAAAGAAATAAAGTGTAATGAAGTTTGTAAGTAAATTGTTACCAAATTAACTATTTCACTTACAGCTAATGGGTCACATCTTGCTTCTAGTGTTTAAATACAAAACTGGATTCCATTGACATAAAGAAGTTACAAACCATTTACTTTGGATTTGGATTTTTGTTGCTGAAATAAGTGAAAAATTTGAATACAGTAATGATAAACATTTGTAGCTCTGCTGTGTACCTCCACAATTAATTATATCTTTTCCAATCTGCCGACAAATTAACTGAACATTAATGTAGTAGTAATGCATTGTAAAATTGTCCTGATTACATGGGAAGTTCAGATTTCATCCACGTATACAGATGTGGTTCTTGAGAATAATGAACCATATGAACATACCTTTCTTTAATTCTTTGGGCTTGGTCCTGAAGACTTGAATTTTATGAAATAACTGTTGATAAAAATTGTTCCTTTTGTGGTGTTTTTGCCATGGAAGATGCAGCCACTTTTATGACAATTTTGCAGCCTCATATTTACAAACTTTTTAAATTTTGCAGAAAACTACAGACCATGTCAAGTGTAAATTACTTTTTTTCTGTTTGGACACGATTACTGTTGTATATCATGACATGGTTCTGGGTGATCTTCCAAAAATATGTCCAGAATGGGACAGGGTAGAAAGTTGAGGTAATAATTGTCTAGTTCAGTATTTAATGTAATAAAACATTTTCTTCTCATGATTTCAACAGTATATCTGATTTTGTGAACATCAGATTATCAACACCTTCTGGTGCTTTTGTACCAATACTGTGGCAAAAAGTTTATGTTTGTATTTTGGAAAGGGGACAAAGTGGGAGATTGCTGTTGTCAGAGACATCATATGAACTTTATTCAAAAATACTTCTAATAAAAGTGCTAAGCTAGATTCTTAAAATAAGCTTGAAAGATGACAATCTAGTATGGTTTTCTAATTTCTAAACCAGAGTTTAATTACCAAGCAGATTATTATTTTAACAATCTGTATTTTTTTACCATCTGCATTTAAAAAACAAAGAAATACATATGTGTGTGTATATGGATGTTTATGTATACATATATGAAAGAATGCATACGTATGCATATGTATGCATACGTATGCATACACTTATATTTATCTATATTTGTTTAATTAACACTGTCTTTACTGTTATGTAAGAATACTTCCCTGTGTGTTTTGAAAGCTTTTAGGCCTGCAATGAAGCAAAAGTTCTGCATATAGTATATGAAGCATATAAAAGCTATATCCACAGAGTCAAAAAAAGTCACTCCAGTCCCATGAGACTTCAGCTTGTCTAATAGTAATATAAATGTTGGCTTGGTGTTGTTTGTTAGGAACAAAAGTTCAGGCCCAAATCCAGTTTGAAACTGACTGCATATAGATTGAGGGGTATAAACATTCCTGCACCATGAAACTTTACCTTTTAGATCTGAAATAGTATCACATAACAGGAGTGTCCCGAATTTAACTTTGCTGTAACTTTATTACAATAGCAATTAGTTTGTCAGTCAAATGGATAAATGAACACATACCAAATGTATTCATAAAATGAAAAGCAGTCTTACAAAGCTCTCACTATTAAATTTCTGAATTTAGTTTTAAAATAATAAATTCATAACTGCAATTATGCAGCAATTATTACACAACAAAGATTTGTTCTCTTTTTAAAGTTGAACTTGGCTGAACTATTCAGTTTTTTAGTCACAACTACAACAAAAGTTGGTAGTCCCGATGCCAGTTACTTTCTGCTATAATTAGGGCAGAGTTATTCACAGTATTGATACTCTTCAGCTATGATACAGTTTTATAATTGTAAATTCTATTTAGAAATTTATAAAATTAAACATTTTAAATGTATTTTCAAGTTGGCAGTTTAAGTTGAATAGAATATGTCATATTTATCTGAAATTTACTAGTCATCCAATTTTAAATAGTTTTATAATTTTTTTTAAGTCATTCATAGAATTATGTAGTAGTGATGTGGTGACATGAGTTTATGTAAAGTTACACACAGTAATGCACATTCAGTTAGATTTTTATCTGGCAATTTATAGTAAACCCAAATATATTGGTTACAGCATCTTTCACATTAAGCTTGAAATTCAAGAACATGTACATTTTTTGGTTTTCAAATTTATCAGAAATGCCTACATTAAGATCAAAGAATTTGAACCACATACTTTCAAAGAATGAATATTCTGCTGAATCATTCCTTCTCAACTATAAATATCTCCTTTATGCATGATGAAAAGGGCATCAAAAGAAAAATTGGCTAATCAGTATATTTGATGGTTTTGAAGTGAATGAAAGTCATCCTATTGATTCAAATTTTTGAAAGTATGGTATGTTTTTATATTCTATCTTGTCTTTTTTTGCCTCCTCCTGTTAGAGACCGTTATTAGCTTACAGTGCATAGGCAAAATACCTGCTGCAAAGGTGTTCCAAAGGTCAATCAGTTATAAGATCGCTATCAGTTATAACTCGGGTGTTTCTAGAGGTTATGTTCTTCCTTTTGTGATTAATTATGCTTGGTCTTTTAGGAGTGGATATTTTTAGTTTCCTTCCATCCAAAGGTAGTATGAAATGTAGTCAATACTAGTTGTGGGAATGATTTAAAAATACTATATATATTGATGGGTTCATAAAGTTTATAACATTAATGTTTAAAAACATTCTAACTCTTTAGAACGGAGTTAAGGGTTGTATCTTTTATATTTTACTTTTCTGTTTCCTCATCTTATTCTTTTTTTCCTACACATTACTGAATCAAACTTTTTGCCTTTTTTTTGAATCTTGCTTTTTTATTTTATTTTAATTACGGAGCAAAATTGTCTGCAGGGGGGTCTAAGCTATTGTTCTTAAGTGTGTATATTTTCTGTTAAAGAAAAATATTGTACCCCTTTAGATGGCTATTGATTTTCTAAGCAGTATCATATGGTCTACATTACCCCCTTCCTTCTCTCTCCATCCTTACACTGTGATGCAGTGAAGAGGCATAAGTGTTTGATTTTTTAGCTCTGATAGCTGGAGTAAGAGCTTAAGCAAAACCCTCATCAATGTCAAAAGAAATAATGGTTTAGGTAGTTTTTTGTTTAGTTATTTCTGTCTATATCATCATTAGTGTAAATCTGTAACATGAATGCATACATGCATAAACACGTATTTATATGTATGTATGTATGTATTTACGGGGCACCAGACAGTGCAGAATGAAGCTTTTTTAAATTTGATTTTTAAATGCACTTTGTCTCAAAAAGAGGAACCGTCTTACAAGTATCCAGTGCTTATATAATGAAGCTTTTCAGCAGAGGAATTTAAGTGGTAAATTATCAACAACTTCTGATTGGGTCTGAAATGATTATTTTTCCCTTTTTGGCACAGCAGGAAATAGCTACCAACAAGTAAGTGGCAATGTACCATAATATATGTACTACAATATCATATTCAACAGTAAGATTTATCATTGTGCAATACATTACTTCATCATTTTCAAAAGGTAGAAGTATACTAATGCAGGTATTAACTTGTACATCAGCTCTTCCTTAACTTTTTTTTTTTTTCCCTAAGGAATAAGAAGTTGCTACTCTTTTGAGAAAAGTTGTTTCTGTAAGTCTGAAAACTACTTAAAGTAATGATTCAATATTTACCAATTTCTAGAAATATCATTGAATGTATTTCTAATTGTTAATAATTTTTTATCCATACATAATTTTATATGATGAATGTGTTCTATAATTTTCAGTATACTTTATATACTGAATGCTATCTGTAATTAAATATTTCTTAAGAATTCTTGGGTTACTAAGAAGTTTTTGTTAAGAGTTGGTTAGAATCAGGGGTTTACATATGGAGAAAAAAGCATCATCACATAATTTTGTCTTCATAATATTTACCTCATTTACCATTTGAATGTTTGAGAAGTATTTACTTCTTTATGTACTGATCTGAAAGAATTCCCAACTTTGGCCTGATCGATACTATGTAATTTCAATTTACAGTTGCATAGTAAAACAATTTTTCTTTTATGTTTGTCTTATACTTAGTTATCCTTACCTCCTGCTCTGTGTGTTGATATAAGGACTCACAAACATTCATTTAATCATTAAAGCTCAGTATTCTTTCACAATCTTAGATAATTCAACACAGCAATGAAGATGAAAGTTCAAAATTAGATTTTTACTCTCTGATGAATTCTACATGTGAGTAATATAATTGATATGAGTATTCTTTTTTTTTTTTTGTATAATGCACTTTTGGGTTTGGGCAAAATGAATTCAAATATGTGTCTGACACATACAAGCAGTCCTTAGCCTGAGTTCACTTTTGCTTGATGGAGAAGTATTTCTGAACATAGGATAATGTTTACTGTTACCAAAGTCTTTTCTTCTTCTAAAAAGGAAATTTTCTGTCTTTAGTCATGTTGACAATGTGGAATTAGGTGTGTATCAGAGAGTATTTTTTATATGCTCAGAAAGGCCTGAGGATCTTGAAATCTAATACTAGTTCAATTTCTGAAATGCTTCCTCTTTGTTTTTAATTGAATGTTACTGGCTTGTAAAGGTTACTTATAATAATGTTTAAGCCTAATGAGGTAAAGGTACTAGGAGGGTTAATGCATATTTTTATTTATTCAGAGATTTGAACTATAAAGCCATATATAGAAGATAAGCAGTTATAGGTTCTGAATTTCATCATTTTTTTGTCTTGTCTTGTAAGAAAGATACATTTTTTATTAGAAAAGGGAATACAGGATTTGAATGAAATATAAAGATGTTAAATATCTGTCATCCAAAGGCTTCAGTAAGAATTGTTATTGTTGTTGTCATTGAACTTAGAAAAATTGGGTCATACTTATTTTTGGGACTCACTGGGTTTACAGGAGGTGAGTGAACAATGGTGAAGAGGCCTTGCACCTCTCCAATGAGTTAAATGACCACAGTGATGAAATAGGAACCCTTTTTAGTGAATTAGTGTTTTGGGAATATGGTTAATTTATATTTATCTCTGCATTTTAAATATTGAAAAGATAAATCTTGTCACACTACTTTGTAATACAGAGAAGAAAGTGCTTATTTGCAGGGCAGAGACTCTGAAGCAAGGATTGTTACCAGAAGTGAAAATTATTTATTCTAATTGTCCGAATGTAGAGATGCAAAAGTAAAAACATACAGAATGTAGAGTATTGAATGCTTAGAATATTAAAAAAATCTTAAACTTGTAAGCGTCTTTTAAAACCTTTTAACCTTTTAAAACTTGTTATGAGATTGCTATATACGAAGGAGGTTTTAGCTATAGTTAGGGCAGCACAGTCAGGTATTTGTTCTGTCTTATTTTTATATAAACTTAGAAAAATGCTTTTGGTTGGCCTTTTTTTTTAATAATTATGTCAAGAATCAAAATTCTTGTCAAATTTGGAAATTACAGTGTCAAAAAATGTCTGTGTCTGGACAAATAATCATTCAGCAGTAGCATTAAAATTGCTACAGCAAACTGTAGTTTGAAATTAAGATACAGTGTTGTGTGACCACAGGAGATATTTGTGAGAGTGCTTTGTTGACAACTAATTGATAATTATGGCTTGTATTCTTCTAACACCTTTCTTCCCAAAGGATCCTAAAGTGCCTTACAAAATTAGGGCCTGTTCCTGCCCTGATTGAAGTCAATGGGAGCACTGCCAATGGGAACAGCACTGGGCACTTAAGAAGCTAATAAAAGCTGCATTCAAACATCAGTTCTGCCACTGAAATGTGTAACTGTTCAGCTTACACAGCAATACTCCCTGGTGGCTTAAGACAGGAAGTGAATATTATCATATACAGATTCCAATTTTAAAAAGAAAATACAACTTGAAGGGATACACGGTCCAAACACTGTTAATAGCCCAGCTTTTGGCTAAGATTTCTGTTTGAGACTTCATCGAAACACATTTTTGGTTTTGGTATTTTGGTTTTTTTGTTTGTTTTTTGTGTTCTGTTTTTTATTGTGGTGTTTTTTTGATTTTTTTTTTTTTTTGTGCAATAATACAATTTCAGAAAAAATACAGCATGGAAATACAGAAAAATCTTCTATATTTATTCTACCCCTTTTACTGATTATTTTTTTTCTAATTGCTGCCTGAGAAAAGATTGATACTCCAATCAGTATTTGGCATATATTTCCATAATCTTTCATTTTACATATTAAGCTGATTGCCATGCTATATCAAGGACAGGATTTGATTTTTGATACCTGAGATGCCAGTTGGAAGGAAGCCTTATACCATGTTTTCTGATATTTATGTTTATTTTTAAAATAGAATCTTTCATATAAAATTCATCAGCTACAAAAAAACTTAAGTTGAATGCACTGACGCAAAAAAATAAAATAATGCAGATACTTGTAATACTATGAAAAGGCCTGAATTCTTTTTCACTCAGCAATTTTTTTCTTAACCAGTCATATTGGTGAAAGAGGAAATAAATTATTTAACATTTTAAAAATTGCTACAGTTTAACATATGAAAGAGGAAAACTTTCAAGGCACCATAAAAAGTTTCTTAGGTGTCTGTTTTGTTTGATTCTGGTTAGGTGTTTTAAGGTGGGACTGAAAAATAAGCAACTCCAAAGCACTACCCACCATCGTGACAAATTATCTAGAGGAATATGTAGCAATTGAAGCCTTTGAATCAGATGCCAAATACATACTGTGTATTCAGAAAGAAGTTCGAGATTACAGGGCTATATAATTCAACACTAGTCTTATAAAATCTTTCTAGTCTTATTGAATAAATATTAAATCCTCTGGGAAAATCACAGAAGATGCAGCTTTGCATTTTTGACATGTCCATGATGAAAATATTTTGTATAGTTCATTGACGTTTACCTTACTAAAAAAACAAAACAAAAAAGCACTGAAAAAGAAAAAAACCCCAAACAAATTTACAGTGTAATTGAATTCCCTTAGCCGTCGCAGAGCAGAAGTTAAGAAGGTTGTTCATATAAGGAGCTTTCAGAGAAATCACAGCATATTGTATGCATCTGTTATATAGATGTGGCTTTCAAGTTGTTTTGAATGTGTAGAGAAAGTCACTCTGTTAGACCTTAATTCATCAGTAGATCTAAATGTCTCCCTCTACTAGAAATGCAATATTTTACAGCCTTTTATAACAATAAGAAACTGGAACTATACAAATTACTATGTCTATGTGGGATGAACAAATGCCATATTTTCTTATGTATATTTCTGTATAGAAAACTAACATCTTTCCCAATAAGAATTTGACGTAAGTAAAAATAATTTGACATAACTGTTTCAGAAAGCTCCAGACAGATATGGAAAACAGCCACTGAAGTTAAAAATTCATTTTCTTTCATATGTGTTTTCAATAAAAGTATTATATTCTTAATACTTTTAATTAAGTCATTAGTATGTCATAAACACGTTTAGGTTATAGTATAATAAAAGACATATTAAGATTGATATTGCACTGTGTCTTTCATACACACACACACACAAGAAGCAAGAAGGAAATACCTATGCATGTGCTGATAACAGGCCAGGAGAAATTTAGCACGTCAGTCAAAAATAGGATTAGATTTTATCCTTAGGATAGGATTAGTGTGTGATCTCATGGTCACTTAATAGGTTTCCCATTAGATCTTTCCCAAGGCCTGTTTTGCAGTCCTTCATCAGGCAAAATACCCAAAGAAATATGTGCACTTTTTCTGAGCAAAGAATTTTTAATCTCTTCCTTAGACTTGAAATTATTTAATTCATATATAATTATATAATGAATAAAGGGCTAAATGGCAATTACTAACAACAAAAAAAAAAAAAAGATGAAGTCTTACACCTTTAAGAATTTGGGCCTGAAGAACTCATGCAATACTGAGATCATATATCCATCTTGTATTAGAAATAAATTAGCTATTTTCAAATTCTGCACTCTTTGGTAATTTCCATTTTGCTCAGCAAAGCATTGTAGGATCCGACCTTTACAATGTTTTGTAATGCATTTCTTCAATAATAAATATTTTGTAAGACTTTACTGGGTACTACAATACTTTTTTCTTTTCAATAATTTCCAGTAAACATGTTTTTATTGTCATAACTGTAACTATTATAGGAAACATGAACTTTGTATTAGAAAGTGAGGTAAAGGTAGATTTTTTTCTTTTTTTTTGACATGCTCATTCCCCCAAAACCCATACCTTTT
Organism: Loriculus beryllinus; assembly: GCA_039877255.1. NCBI lineage: Eukaryota > Metazoa > Chordata > Aves > Psittaciformes > Psittacidae > Loriculus > Loriculus beryllinus. The sequence goes on from JBCJKH010064811.1 coordinate 9,825, forward strand.
TCCTGCAAAAGTACTATTTTTCAAATGTATATTTAAATTGTCAAATAAAAATTTTCCTGACAAACAGAACATGACTTTGCCTAAAATAATCATAGCAATAGCAGTAATAACAATAATAATGATAATAACAACATTCAACTTACCTAGTTTTACACTGAATTATAACCTTTGTAAAAGGTGAATATTGCTCAGTATTTGGTCATATAACACCAATCTTTCTGACACCTCCCCAAAAAAAACCCAAAATGTCAGTTAACAAGTGATCTAAGCTATTAGAAACAGTTGCATTCAGCTATCTTACAGTGTAATGCTTTATACTCCTAATTAATATACTATAGTAATTAAGAGTATAAAAGACACATTTTCATACACGGTCACCTCATATTTGCAAACTGTAGCAATGGAAATTTACCAATGCATTATGCCATTTAGGTTTCAAAATGCTTTAATTAGTTAATAAATAATCTTTTAAGTTTTGTTTCAATAGAACTCTAAAAAGCCATATTCAAACTTTAAAAAAAAAAAAGGTCAGGCAATGTTATTTCACAGAAATGTTATTGTCAAATAGAATACAGATTTAAAAGGCAATTCTACAGGAAAAATAGTACTTTTAATAGTTAATATATAGCTGATATTTAGATTTGCATGCTCGGACCCATATGAGTAATTTTGTTTTCGGAAATCTAATATCACCAAAAGCTACATATAGCAGGAGTAAGCCTTCAATTTTTCATCATTTGATGAATTGGAAAAAAATCTGCAGAATATCCACTGGAGCTTTTGACCTCATAAAGTTGGTTCCTGTATTTTTGCCTGATGCTTTGTACATTATCTTTCAATGAAAGAAGAAAGCAAATATCAAATAATGTTAATACCTCAGAAATGCAGTGAGATACTTAATAATTCAAAGACTGACTTTAGATTGATAATATTTATATTTTCTGTTTTAAACATTAAGCATTAGAAATATTAGAGAACATCTATTATATCTATAACTTCATAACTTTTAGCACATATATTTCTATGTATACTTTTCATTCATACAGCATCATAGGTGTACGTGATATCTATGTATGCTCATATATGTATATAAAAACCTCAAAATCTTTAAAGCACATTAGACCTAAATAATTCAGCAAGGTGCAACTATAACATGTCTGGTAATTTAACTGAGTTATGTTACAATGTTAGTTTATTAAATGGTGACAGATAATTTTCATTGTTACTGATATATTTCTGGAGGCAAAAAAAAAGGTGAAATATGTAATGAAGACTCTTTTCATTCTGACAGAGAAGTACTGTTCCTGTGGCGCTTAGGCACTTCACATGAGAAGAATTTTTTGCAATATGATGCCTCCTGTGGTGCAGTGAGGCATGAAGCAATATGAGAGCTACCTGAACTGAAGAATGTCATATGAGGAAACACTACATCATAGAAAATGTTCAAAAGGGGAAGACAGCTGTTGTTATGAACTATTAAAGCCAGCTGCAGGGTGTTCTTTTCTTTCAATGTTTTAGAAGCTGAGATGGCATTTCCTTCTATCTTCTTCCTTCTGTTGCCTGTCCTGTTTCCCCTCAAAGGAGGTTTGCTACGTCAGGTAGCTTTCATTGTGGCATGCACTGAATCATGAGGGTTCTGCCTTTTGTTGCCCTTTCTTTTGACGTTCAGTTAAAGATTACCCAGGACTGGGCATCACAGCACCAAAGAACTGTCATGCTTAAAATAAACACTGCAGGTGGGACTAAAGAGAAGTGACAAGCACACAAGATGAAAACCCACTGAAAAGCCTGAAAATAGGTATTGTTCGGGGGAACATTTGTGATTGTATGCTTACATCTATGGAAGTGATATTAGAGATATCAATTAGTACAGTTGCAGATTATATGATTATTAAGTTTAGACACAGTGGCCTCCAATTTTCAAGGATAGACTAAGGGATGGGTATGGGGATGACAAAGAGGAAAACTGAAGTAGCGATAACATTGACTATTCCTATTAGAACAAATATTAGTCCTTAGTTACGTACACATAACTTGCTTTAACTTCAGTAGGTTTGTTTGCTTAAATCAATCTATATGTATGATTAGCTGGGGGTATGCTTTAAGTTATGCATATGTATGGATTCCCACATTGTGAGAGCTTTTTCCAGGGTTGTGACAAAAAAAAAAAAAAAAAAAAAAGAAACAGCCTACAATTTTCATCCTAGAAAAACTTAATAGCTGTAAAGTCCAGGTTGTATAATCTACGAACGATTAGTATGATGATTTCCTGTGAAGATTAGTCTATAAATTATCGACTTGATTTTTCCACATCTTATACTGATGAACTGCATTGATATTTCTGTCTGGTAGTTACACCTGGTTTAGATCAGTCTAAGTGAAAGGATGTGCAAAAGATGTGTCCAGAGTACATTAGTCTGCTTCTTGAGGTGAAGCACTTCAGAATAACAAAGAAAAAGTTTATGTTAGATTTATAACCACTCAGTGGATAAAGTGGCTGGCTGGCTGGATGGCCTGACTGTCTGGATGGCCTCACGCAAAGAATTGTGGTCAATGTCTCAATGTCCAGCTGGAGACCAGTAACGAGTGGTGTCCCTCAGGGATCAGTGTTGGGACCGGTCTTGTTCAACATCT
>JBCJKH010064812.1:0-17307 GCA_039877255.1 Loriculus beryllinus
CGATCTAGAGTTGCACTGCAGCCCATTGGCTCAGTTAAAAATCCTTCGTGAAGGCTTCTCCGTCAGCACTACAAGTTATTCAGGTGCCTCACTGAGAAGCAGCAACTGAATCTCAGTTATTTAAACACAGGCTTTGCAATATACCTTGTCACAACACCTATGTCCTCTCTGTAGATCTGACTCTTGACATTTACACTGAGTCCTATCATCTTTGTGAAAGAATTAAGTACACATAAGGATTAATCATTTCTTCTGTTTTTAAAGCCCTTTCTGTGATCCAACACACACAGCTGCTTTCCTGCTTTGGTGTGAATAACACAAAGAATAACTGAAAACCTTCTGAAGTCTAGCTCATAAATACACCGGACAACTGACCAAGATCTGGTCCTGTCTTGCTTCTTCCCCAGCCTCTCCCAGACAACAGCACCCACAAATCACATACAATATTGCTCTATATACTGTCCCGACATGATGGCAGCATTTTGCAGTTCAGGGTGCAACAATTCACGGTACATGGCTTGCCTCTGAGCAAGGTGAAAGCCATAGCACAAGCTAGCTCCCCTGGCTGTAACATGCTTTAGTTTAGGTCTCTTAGTAGAAAACTAGAACGCCCCAAAATAATCCAGACTGTGACACGACTTTCACTCCCCTATGCTGCATGCCACAGTTCACAAGACACTGCAGTCCTGCTCTTGACAGCACTGTTTTCCTTTGTTACTCTCTCAGAACAGTTGTCACTCTCTAAAATCAGGTTTGATTTCATGAAATATTATTAAATTCCCAACTGCAAAGACAGAGTAACCAGTTTAGGCACATACTTGGTACAGTAGTAACCGAAAAATAAAGGGTATAAGATTTACCATGCAGATCTACACACAAAAGTGTTTCCAGCATAATCAAACACCTGAGACAGAGTTGTATGCAGGTTTAGGTTTAATCAACACTGGGTTTTTTGCCTTTCAGAGGCTGAAGCAGTCTCCAATAAGATCAGGGCTCTGCATCATGCCTAGTAAGACTGAAGAGGATATTGCCAGAAACAGTCTACCTTTCAGCAAGTATTTATTCTACTTAACCATCCACCCCCAGAAGACATCAATTCAGTCTAAGGGTTAGAAAGGAAAATATCATACACGGTAACCCAAATTTGAAAATGCCCATTTCATCAATGACCCAATGGCCTGTTCCTTTCCATCTGTAGCCTCAGAGAATATGAAAAATACCCAGACTACTGCTAATGCACAATAAATTCCCCAGCTTGATAGGGCTTGAATAATGCTGTTGTAGAACTATGAAGGTACTTCAAAATCAATACTTTGAAAATTCCATTTATGAAGATTTATTTTTTACATGTTTTACTCACATCCATATTTGAAGATCCACAAAATAAAGCTAGTTTCAAAGTAAGTTGTTAGCAATACAACCAGAGTTTGTCTTTTCCACCTGCATACAAGAGGGGGGAACCCCATAATATGAGGTCCCTTTAAACTGACTATATCTAGTTTTCATTCATGCTTAGATACAGGTTAGGATGGGATATGAGTTCAGAAGGTTTTAAGCCTTTCATGACTCAGAACAACCGACTCAGCTATTTGTTTATTTTTGCAGATAAATTCCTTTGGTAATGGATGATGTTACAACATTGTAATAACCAATATAAAACCAACACACAGCCTTACAATTCTTGATCCAGTCTGGAGGGCACTGCTGTATCCCAACGACCATGCTGCTCAAGAGCAGCATTAGATTGCATATGAGCAGCTGATGTACCAAAAATGAAATTTAATTCAGAACTCAAAGCCCCTCACCTGTATCTGCCCTGATAGCTGCCTGCCTCTTGAGAACCACAACAAATACTCCCACAAGGACAAGTCTCATGGGAGACAAACTGTGGGGGCAAGCAAGAAGAAAATTAAGGAGTAGTTATTTCAAAGCTTTATTTTATCAAGTATTCATATTTATTATTTAGCTTATGTAATAATAAATAATAAGTTTGCTTATTTCTAAAGCTATGTTTCGTATCTTTTACGTGTACAGTTCCTTATGTGTGCCTGGCTTGGCACATGACTCCAATATCAGACCACTCGCACTCAAAAGTTCACAGGACAAGATTTTTTTATGCAGTTATTTGTCTGAGCAATTCCCCCAAACTTCATTCAGGAAATTAGTCCTCTAGCCACATATATGCATTCAAATACTTGAAAATGCAAGGTTTTTCAAATACAAACTTTTTCAGTTTCCTCTTTTTAATAAAGCCACTGTATAAAAGTAGTTTGTGCAGCATCTAGTGGAAGCTGAAGAGCTCCATGGAAAGTCTACATGGGTTTGCTCCAAATAATCAGAAATCAAGTCATTTTTACACATGTACGAATAGACATCTTGATAGAAACGTAACTCTTGTATTTATCCATGAACAAAACCCTGCCCACAATCATCTAATTCTTCCTCTCTGACTACGTGTATAAAAGGGGGGCACGAGTCATCTGCATAAGTAATACACTGAGAAGACAAGAGAGATACAAGCTTTTGCCAACACACTTGTCCAGTTCTGACCACTGAATGTTACTGATCGTATCTCTAGTCACGCTACAATGAGTATGGAAAAGAACATCGCCCCGCACCCACATACACACACACTAATTGGGTTTTTCACTTGCTTAATGAGTTTTGTTTGGGATTCTGCAGAAATGTTTGATGTGGATCGTTAGCTCAGAATGCTTCAATAAGTCCTAAAATAGCTTTTAGACAAACAATTTTATGGCATGGTCATCCTCCCATACAGAAGTTAGAATTCTACCAGATAAGCTTACTTTTACATGCAGCAGCACACAATCACTTAAAAAAAACCCAGGATTGAGTTCTTGCCACGCAGGACTGCTTTGTGCCCAGGTCTGAACCTCATTCTTTCAATTACTCCTTACAGTTCACACAGCTGCTGAGGAGTTCACTGATTATCACTCAAGTAGTTGGGTTTATTCAGGCAAATAAACACTTGGTGTGCTCAAGTGTTCGGCAGCCACCCCGTAACATAACAGGGTGCTTACCAACAAGCTCTGGTAAATCTCACTCCAGCAGTTTACAGCTGCCAAACCTGAATTCCCACATACTTCCCTGTTGTCTCTCTACCAGAGAGCAACTGAAATGCTTCACTCCAGACTCCAGCTTCCTTTCATGAAGCCAGCTTAATTGATAATTTAAGATAATACTCCATACTTTGTAATGAAGCACATGCATTACTCCTCTTCATTATGCTCTGGAGAGTAGATCAACAAAAGGAATCAAATGGGAAGGCGAGCATTAACCACTTCAGCAGGATTCCCTAGGGCTCACCAGTTAGCAGCCATAGTCAGAAGTACTTAATGCAGCCAAAAGAAGAAAGATTATTGCGATTAATGGAGGATTAATAGTCAAGATTGATTTTGGTTTAATTTAAAATAAAATCAAATCAAAACCAAGAATACGGTTCTGCATTCACAAAAGCCACATCTCCAGAGAACTTAGTGCAACTGGACTCCTAAAACCGACTGTAAAGGAGACACAGAAAGGATTTGGTAAGGACATTTCTCACCTGGTCGCATCATTTCCCTTCTGATGTCCTTCTTAACTTAAGCAAAGGATATTTTATTTATCCTTCTTAGATCATGGCAAACCAAAACATCATTTGACTGACTAAAAAAACAAAATCATGGAAGTTTATGGTATCATTACACTCTCCTGCTCGTCCCTGGAAGAACCTAAAGCGCAGTCATTCCCTTGTTTGAGCCAAGTGTTTTAAGCAGCCAAAAACCTAATTCAGCTGCGTATAGCTTCTTCTCCCCAAAGAATCAAAATACCTGCATCTTGCATTTACCACAGGGAAATCTGCCTAGGAAACATAGCATCCATCCCTGCTAGGTTTTACTTACAACAGAGGCAAATCTGTGCAATCTCTTGCCATAGAGATTAAATGGTTAAGACTTTAAAGACTGTTCTGGTCTCAACTGAGCAAAGAAACAATTGGCTTTGGAAAAACAATAAAGGAATTTACTAGTGCTGCTTTACTGACCTGGAAATAGCTTTTGTAAGTGACAAGTGAGTTCAGCAAGGAGGAATGAAAAGGGGAGAAAATCCTACTACTCTCAATTAAATTCTTCTCAGGTAATTTGATGGCCCAACCACTGATTTACCATCAGTTTCAGAGAACTGGAGGGATATCCTTTGAAATGCTCCTACAAATTATTTCTGCCAGCTTGTGAAATCATAGGCAAACCCCAGCTATGTCAGATAGAAAAATACCATACAGACTATTCCTGTTGTCTTGTAAGATTATCTTAGCGATGCAGAAAAAGCGAACAAGATCTTAGCGAAAGACATTTCCAGCTTGTACATGGATTGCATGCTCCAAAACTGAAGAGTTAACCTTTCAGGAACATTGGCACTGGTTATGCATGAGCAATACGTAATGCAGAACTCTGGTTTACTCCTTTTGACTCAAGACTTTCTTTAAAACATCTGCAAAAGCATGCTACATGTCTATCTTGTTCAGATTACACTGCATCTACATTCTTTCTATGAGCCAAGGGAGTATTTGAAGACATGAGAAGTGTAAGTTACCGGTAATTGCTTTTGTTCAAGGATAAAAGCTATGCAGCCATTAACAAAACTCAAGATGTGGAAATCACTGTGCCCCAATTCCCCCCTTTGGGTTTAGTCTTTTTATTTGGTAAAATTTTAAAAGTTATGAAGAGTCTGAATGGCTGGTTTCAATGTTAGCACTAAAACTGGTTTTGCTTCATGCTTTTAGAATTCACCACCAAATCACGCTTGCCATTTCTAAATCATTTCTGCTAGCTGAAGAATAGATGCCCACCAACTGAGATGTACTATCCTACTGTTAAATACATTGGCTGCCTTTCCCATTTGACAGCCCCACTTGAAGCACAAACCAAGCTTCAAGTGTCAGAATCAGATTCTTGCAGAGAGATCTTCACAGATATACACATCCAGCAATGGAGGCTGACAAAGTTATTTATGCACTTGCTCTTTTATGAAGCTTTTTCCAGTCATCACAGCTGTTCACATCAGGACTTGGCAGGTTTTAAGCCTGCAGTATCTTCAGGTAGGAACAGCAGTCAGAATTGGAAGCACGAAGTCCCTCTTATCAAGCCCCTCTGCAAGGGAGAATTTTAACTTAAGTTCTGCTCATGCAAATTGCTTGTATCTTTCATAGATAGAATCTGAAAAATCAGTAAACACTATAAGATATAATAGCATTGAGTGAAGTGCTTCACTTCATGGGGGGATTGGATACAGGAGCCAGATAAGATCTTAATGAAGCAACTGCTGTCACAAGGCAGCTGATGATCTCTTCTGCAGTATTTCATGTATCTTTCAGTGTGCAGAAAAATGTTCAAGGCAAACTTATCCTTGAAACTATCAATTAAAACATATAGGAAATCCTATTTTCCAAGCAGTCAAATAAAACTATGATGCTTCTTTGTTAGAAGTCACTCTAAAGTGAACTCCACATTCTATTTTGCAAACAGTGACAATTCAAGGGTTAAACTTATTAATAGATTTTATAGCCCTTATTCAAACAAACTAAGCTTCATGAAAACAATTATTACTTGCTCCTGAAAAGTCCAACATGATTAATGTAATTTCCACCAGATGTAATAGGAACAATTTCAATTATCCTACTTTTCAATTATTCTCCATGATATACATATATACTTATTTATTTATTTAGAAAACCTGAAGTGCCTTTTATTAATAAAGTGTTAAACTGATAATGATGCTTGGGGAAAAAGGGAGAAACTGGCTACATGAGGGAAAAGAAAAAGAAGTATCATATATTACCTACCCTATCCCACTCAAACTCTGAAGACAAGACAAAGACAGAATAAGTGACTTACTGGGAATATCTGAATTGGACACACAGATGAGTTATAAGGATTAAGGTCAAAGGATAGATAAAGGGCATAAATCTGCTCAATGTTCATTAAGACACAGATGTTTTCTTTAAAGACACTCCTAATTCAGACCAACATTAAGAAATATAAATCCGTAAGACCAGCACTGTCAGTTTTGTACTAAAGCCAGCTCTTCTGGAATTACTGCATGTGACTTAAGCTAGTGGCCCAAAAACATAATTAGAGAAAAGCTCCTTTTTGACGAGGTGCTTAAATCCCACACTGAGGTACTATAGGTGGTGTGGGGTAGAAAACATTGCATAATACTACAAGTGCTATGTCAATCTAAAACTGTTTTCCAAAGTTAATTCCTTATCTGACGTAACATACCAGATAGCTAATAAAAGTGTCCACATCCACATATCTAGTTAAGGATATACAAGTACCCTGAACCTGCACAAGCAATGGCATGCCCTGCCCTGAGGTTCAAGTCCTTTCAGAACACAACAATAGCAAGCAGCTAAATCACTCATTCCAGTCGCATCCTGGTTATGCCATGAGTGGCCTTTACGACCACTGTATATTAGAATACTTATTTTTAATCTTAAAAAGGTTTCTGTGCTTGCAGTTCTGCTATTTGAAGTGCTGTACATATCTTTACAAGCCACAAAGTATTTTATGGAATATTTTATTCTACAAAAACTTCTCACATAGAAATAAGTAGGACTTTAATATGTAAAGATAAGCATGAATGCCTTTGTTGTTTTAGTTTGGGTTTTGTTGGGTTCTGGGGGTTTTTGTTCCTTTTGTTTCATATAATCTTTTATTTCAGTATTTTAGAATGCACCTCATTCATATTCCTTGCCATTCCAGAAAAAGTCACCATAAGCTTTAAAACACTAAATGCCTTTTTGTGCTGGACTTGATAGTTACAAAGAGATCAAGCCAATTTTATAGAGTAGCCATAGTTGTTTAGTAGTGGTTTATTTTAGTGTACCACCAATAACACAGAACAGAGAATTAAGAAAACATAAATCCTCTAAAAGACTTGAGCTAAAACTGTAAGGGAAGTCATATGCGAACAAGTGCTACGTTTTGAACAAATGGCACCTCAAAAACTTGCTAGATATTAAAATGTCTATTCATGTTTCCATTATAAATCCTGCTTTGAAGCAATTAAAGACTTATCAAAGTTGATTTCCATCAATGTGAAGCCTGACATTACAGTCCTCAATTTAAATGCATTTCCCTTTTCCCAATTTTGAAGAACAATTGATGTAAAGATGTAAATCATTCCAGACCTTCTCATTATTAGATGAGAAACTCATAACCTTATTGCTTTTCTAGCCAAGAAAAAAAGCCCAATAACAAAGAACTGATATAATCTGTTGACTAGTTCCATATTTTTCTGTATCTGTTAAATGAGTCTCCAAGCTCTTCACTACTAAAGCTTCTTAACAAAGGCCTCACAGATACTATATTCCAAACTAATAGCTCCGAGTACGTAGAATCAAAAGATATACCATTTAACACAAATGTTTATAAATAAAAACATACAAAGTTCCAGTACGACATCTTTTACTTGGGCAAAACTGCCTGTAATTTCAGCCTAGACAGCTGCAAGACTAAGTCTATGATCACTCCATGTTAACAGCAGCCATGTAATGGACAAGTTCTCTTCTTGCGAGCCACAGGTTTTTAATGGTCTTTAGATATGGTCTCTAACAAGACTCCAGTTACAGCTTTGAGACAAATCCTCACCCTACGTCAGGTGCACAGGTACACAGCAAACCTGCCCATGACATGGGAAAGCAGAATCTGAAGCCATCTTTTCACACACCGGAAGAACAAATCCAAGAGAAAATACAGCTATTGATGCCTTCCTCAGAACTCCTTCCCAATCTATCCTGCCTTCCCAAGAACTGAAGCAAGTATCACAATATCCTTAAGAACTCCAGGTGCTTCAACATTTAGGGACTAGCAGACTAGAAGTGCACTTTCTAAGAAGCTTTCAAACACGCACATTTACTACGCTTCATTGTGCAGAGTGGAGTGGACACTGGGCTCCTTCTGGATGAAGCAACTCTTGTACTTCAGTCATACTCAACCCATAAAACCAGATTTAAATTAATTCAAAGTGAAGAAGAGGATAAAAATGTGTACTGATGCATTTCAAGTGTGCACATGAAGCCCTCGGCTCCTCCCAGCTCACTCTATACATCCACCCCTGTTGTTTCACACCACTGCACAAGGTCTACAAAGCCAGTGATGATCTGGACAAGCAAAACACTTCAGCCAGAAGGAGGAGAAAGCTCTGTCTTGTGCATGAAACCTCATTTGTTGGAAGGGCCAGTCCTCCTTTAATCCAACCAAAGCTTTACTAAATTGCTCTGCATTTTAAGTTACACACAGGAAGAGATTATGTTAACCTGCAACAACCAGGCTATTGCAGCACAATCCTCAGAGCCCTTCACTCACATTTTCACTACATTGCGAGTGCTGTTATTTAACAGCTGAATCTGAACATCTAACCAAGTTACCACATTAAATAAATGTAAAGTACATGTGGAAGAGTAATTGTGTCTATTTGCCACAATCTTTCAAAATGGTTTAAAGAAAACAGTAAATTTTAATCTATCACTTGTGTGCAAAGCAAAGAGTAAAACCCATTAAAAAAATTAAAAAAAGGAAAATAAGCAGACATGAGCAAACCAGAGAAAGAGAAGTGACTTAAGTAGGATAAGAAACCACTTCCCAGTTCAAGCCAAAGTCCTTCAGAGGGGTCAGGGAACACATGAATAATCTTGTCAAAGTACGCTCCTGTTTCCTAGAATCCTCATTAAAGTTTCCTAAAGAAACTGAATTGTAGTTGGGTGAGTGACCATCCTACCCTTTCTTTCCTATCCTTTGATCACTTATAATTAAAGAAAAAAGTAAACTGTCCTTTCAAATCAGTTGCTAAGTCCTTGAAATACAGGTTATTTGGCTCTTCACTGTTCAATGCACTCAGGTGATCAAGATAGAACAGAGAAGATGATAGAACAGGGGAAGCTCAGGTTAGATATAAAGAAGTTCTTTACTGTTAGGGTGGTGAGGCACTGGAACAGGTTGCACAGAGATGTGGTAAATGCTCCATCCCTGACAGTGCTCAAGGTAGGACAGAGCCTTGGGCGATATGGTCTAGGATGAGGTGTCCCTGCCTATGACAGGAGGGGTAGAACTAGGTGATCTTAAAGTCCTTTCCAACCCTAACTATCCTATGATTCTATTACTAGGCATGAAGAGAAAGAAGAGTAGGGTAGAGAGTTAGAAGGTTTACAGTTTAAGAGCTGAGGATTACCATGACAGGCTGGAGAGTACGTTAAGCAGATGACTGAAGACAAAAGATCATTGCAAAGATGAACACAGAGGAAAAAATGGTCTCCATCTCACACAACCACTGAAGGAGGGAGAGTTACCACTCAGGAAAAAGACTAGAATTAATATTCACTATTCAGAAGCAGACAAATAAAAGGCTTGAAACTATCAGGAAAGGAACAGTAAACCAGAAAGCTTTGTGATATTCCTCCAAATGCTTACATACACATTTATGAATTCATATTGCAGCAGTTCTATTAATCCCATTACAAAAAAGAGATCGAAAAAGTAGAAAAGATGCAGACTGTTGTGAGGATAATCAAAGGTATAGAAAAATCTTTAGAAAGGGATTAAGTAGATTAGTTTGCAATCTGAAAAGAAAACTAGAGGAGAGAGAGAGCAGTACTCTACAAAAGTTTGCACTGTATAAAGGAGCTGAAGGAGATTACTCTCTTCTACAGCAGGGCAGAGAAAAGAACTAGGTAGTCCCAAGTAGAGTGATAACTGAGGAGGTTTAAAACAGTTACAAATACTTCTGCTTTTCAAGCAAATTTTCATCAAAATTTTGGAAGCCGCTGCCGAAGAACAGCGAAACTGAGATTTAGTCAATTTGCAGAGAGTTAGTGTGACCATTACAAAATTACTAGCCAGACATTAACTTCCAGATGGTCAGATGATGGTCACACGTAGCAGCGTGAAGTCCCTGCAATGCATACTCTGCACCCCTCACACTCTCCTTAGTGAATGCTGCAAGCTCCAAGGAAGCAGGGTAGAAAGGTATTTGGTTAAACCTGATAAAGCAACAGGTTAGCTACAATGGAAAGAAAATCAAGTCTCTCTTAGTCAGTCTTGTTCATGACTGACTGAAGGAAAGAGCAAGCTGCTCTCAGCCCGTTCTGCATTCTTCACCTACAACTCATCATTCACGAAATATGCATAGTCCCTCCAATTCTAGAAGGAGTCAACATGCACACAGCCTGTAAAACTATCATTTTTATTCACTTTACATGTGGTTTGGGGGGTTTTATACATGGTTTGGTTTGGGTCTTTCCAGATTTCACTAGAACACTGGAAGCAACTTTCACTTTGCTAGTTCCTGTGTAACTCAGAGCATCAGTCTGCTTAAATCTCTAAGCAGGATGGCAGTGAAGTTATTTTCCTGTTCAACTCAAATCTTTCCTAAAAAGCATTCACTAAAATAAATAAAATATTTTTAGCATAAGACTTATTTGATCACTGCAAGTATCAGGTTAAACATGCGGGAAAAAAATAAAACAAAAACAAAATACCCTGGTCATTGGCAAATATTTCATTATTTGCACTTATAGAACAGTTACTAATTTTCTCTGAAGTCTATATGCACAAAACCATTGACAGTCCTCTAACAATCAGTCCTATTTCCCTAACTGCTGCTCTCAAGAGAGGTAGAAGGGAAAGCACAAGTGGCAGCTTTTGTATCTCCTACTCACAGGCCCCTCTTCCTCAGGCACCAATTCACTCTGGCAGAAAACTTGTATTTGACAGAATCATAGAATAGTTAGGGTTGGAAAAGACCTTAAGATCATTAAGTTCCAACCTCCCTGCTATGGGAATGGACACCTCACACTAAACCACGTCACCAAGGTTCTGTCCATTCTGGCCTTGAATACCACTGAGACAACTGGGTATCTAGTCACACATGCAAGTGTTTCTTGTGTGATGCAAAATTTCAGGTCATTTTGATTCTGACTGTATCATCAAAAGAAGGCTGGATGAAAGAACCGGATGAAATTTAGGAAGTATTCTGCCCATCTGTGATAGGAACCTAAATGCTGAAACTAATGTAAGAGCTGTCTGAAGTAAGCTTTCAATTCTACCGAAACGCTGAAGGACAAAATTAAAAATAAATAAATAAATAAAAACCTCAAGAAAACCATCACCAAACTAAACAAGTAATAACCTATCAGAGAATTAGCAACTACTAGACAGGTTTCCTAGTAAAGACTAGCAATGGCCCGTCTTCAGAGTGGTTATAAACCAGTGTGCCACATTCACACACAGTTGGTTGATCAGTCTCTACACCTACTAGTCCCTAAATAACTGATGCAATTGCAATTTTTAAGGACCTCTTGGCTACAACAGTTTGTCTTTCTTCTCACCAACACCTATTCCTAAAAACAAAGGCTTCTCAGTGTAAGTTTACATAACTGCATTCGTTTCTAAATCAACGCATCAATTTACATGAAGCATTCACCTCTTTCACAAACTGGATTTTATTCTTTTTTTTTTTTTTTTACACTAACAGGAAGATACCGAAAAGATTAAAGATCAAGGACAATCCATTTCATACAAAAGGAGTTCCCCTTCAAAATAATTTTAGCAAGGACTGAAAAATATAAAAGCATTCCACACACTCCTCCTGTTCAACTGAAGAACTCCTATAGCTCCTTAAGAAAGCAGAACTGAGAGAAGCATAACTTTCATTACAGGAAGAAGATAATATATGAAGACCAAGCTCCAGCTTGACCTTTATCTTCATAAGTGATAACTCTCAAAAGTGACCAAAAGGTTAACTAAACTCTAAAAAGGTCATCTGTCTTTAATCTGGCTATATAGATCCTTTGCTGATGTTCAATAATACACAGCTACTGTTCATTAAATATCACTCGTCCATTCCGTATTTCCACCTTCTGTTTTCAGCAGCAGCTACACTTTTGTTCTGTCACATTAAATAATTTGCATATTCTTTCGATTCAGCACATTTTCTGGGATAGGAAGTGTTTTAAACTTACATAAATACATTCCTAACTACTGTAAGACATATATATGACCTTGCAAAAACATTACTACATCCTAGATCTGAGCACATTACTGACTTCTTCACCCCACTGTCTTTCATACTTCTAAGATAGTTATCCCTCTTACTCCTCAGAAGAAATGCAGCTCAAATCATATTCACCTAAAGCTTATTTCAAAACAATTATATAATCTGAAGTTATACCAAAAATGAAACACTGAACTCCAAATTTAATATACAAAGTAATAGTATGCAGGAGCAGGTTCTTCAGATGTTTAGGGAGTTAAAAAAGAACTGTGAATGAATACAAAAGACATCAGGGTTGACTTTTTTTCAGAAAAATAATAATAATAAAAAAGAAAATTGTATTGCTACATGTGCAAATAGATTGTGAAAGTTCACATCATCTTATTGAATGACACAGGTTATTCATGTCTCTCCTCTTTTTACTATTTTGTAAGCACTGCTTGTTACAGTTTAGATTCAACATTCCTGGGAATGAAGTTTGCCACTTTTTTTTTCCACAGACAATGCTATTCTAAAGGTTTCATTCCTTCTGCTCTTCGTTAATCAAAATCCAGCTGATCAAATAGACAAGTGTTATCACTTTTCATCAGGTATGTAACAAAATCCACAAAAAAAGACTTCCTCTACGTTGACTTTCATGTTTTCCGCAGGTATCCCCTAAAGTCAGTCTGGAATATTCACTGCAAAGAACTTCACCTTTCAAGCTATCTGGTAAATTTTATCTTTGAGAACTGAGAATTTTGAAGGATTACCTAGCATAGAAAACTATTAAAAACCCAAACAACCAAGCCATTCTTTCACGCTATCACCATACCACCGTTAACCTGAACAGACACTACATACCACATCACAAAAAAAGTATTGGTGCTGTATGGGCTTCTTCAGACCGCCTTATTCCTGGGATGAAACAGAGCACATAGAACGATCCACAGATAGATACTATTTGTCCAGTTCACCTAGAGGAATACAGGAGGAAATGGAGTGTACTTCCCCATCTAGACTAACAATTTTCTTTCAGCTCTCTGTCTGTATGATAATTGTTATAATTATCATATTTACTGCAATACTCAGAAGTAATTCTTCACTGTCATGCCCAAATTTGCGCATGAAAAGTCAATTTGGTCATCAATTCAAGCCTGGCTCTTCACAGGAAGAGCTGAATAGCAATCATCATCCAACCACACTCTAGCCTGAAATACTGAGAGAAAACAGGCTTTCAAATGAGTGACACCTCTTGAAGGTAACACCACCACAGGCAGACATGAAAGAGACTCAGGAAAACAGCAGGGAACAATTTAATCCCCAGCAAGCACAGAGGAATAGACAGAGCTGCTTGTCTTGGAGACTGACAAAACAGACTCACATCAGTCCATCTGTCCTGCACGTGAAGCATGTAACGGTTCTATGATTCCCGAGAGAACTGAGGTTCAACGTGGTGAGGAGTGGTTGCAGCAGCACCTGGGTGTCTGTTCTCTCTACTGTTCTGACAGCTGTACAAATCTTAGCATATATTCCAATTTATTAGGCAGCACATTATTCTGTTTTCTTCAAGGAACAGTTATGAGTACAGCCATGAAGTACACAACTCTCACTTGCATGCAAATGGATGCACATGCTTTCACAGTATCTGAATCACTAAGTGCCATAGTTTACCACCTAAGATACTGAGAAACATCAGTTTTATTGATTTCGATCTACAAAAGGGTGAAACTAAGCAAGTTCTAGGCATTTCACAACCTGCATGCTTCTGAGCAAGCCTGCAGGGGGTACCTCGTTAACCTACACAGCTGCATTTCAAGAGGAATGTCAGTTTGTGAACCGATGAATGCATGGAGCTGCTTTCTGACTCCTGCCTTTCACTACAGACACACAACTCTTATATTAATCAAGTTTCATGAGTCCAACTAAAAGTAAGGATGTTTCACCAAAACCAAACAAGGATAAGACAGATCAAAGTGATTTAAGAGGAGGGGGTTAGGACTTCAGATTTAGATGTGTTTACTGTTGTTAAAGAGCAGGAAGAAGTGATCAGAATGGATGAAGAACAGTTCACAAGTTAGCATATCTATTTATTCTGCCTACAGAAAAAAAAAACCAAACCAAAAAACCAAAAACAGTCTAATAGCAAAGTTACCAGGATGCCACTTCCATCCTCAAAATCCAACCTTTTCTCACTTATTCTAAAGCATTTCCAAGAAACAGAAACAATCTCCAGTGATGAGCAGCATATCCTGTACTACAGGTCAGCACCTTTCGCCTCAGGAATGTTTGAGGCTAATTATAGCCTGACAATTTTTTTGTGACATATGAAATTAACTGTAAGCCACGGGACTCAGACCACTACTGTCCTACCCAAAGACATCGCTCTGCAAGTGGCGCTCACCAGCCCACCTGTATTTTCTTATAAGAGGGCAAGCAATGAAGAGCTTTAGACACAGCATCAATTTCTTTTCTACACAACCAGTTCTTAAGCATAGATTTTTAAAGAAATAAATCAGTTTATAGTGAGATGCAACATACTAGCCCATACAGCCATCACTGTAGGAGCCTCGAAGTAAGTCTAATATAAAGTTGTCTCAGCAATGAAAAGGGTGGAGAAGAGTCATAATCATCAAATCACTTCTTGTGCCTTCCAATTGCACATTTGTTTACATACATCTGAACTCAAGTAATAGTGGAGAAGATAGATAGATATTAAGCAAGAAGAGAGCAGTAGGGAAAATTACTTTCTCTCCAGCATGATTAAAGGAGTTATCACAGAAAAAGACTTTTAAACAGCAGTTTTATTGTATGCAACAACAATAACCAGGTACTTTAAAACCAGCAGTATGAAATGTAACTTCTTTCAAATTAAGTAAGGTTATTTTGATCAGACAAGTTCAGCAACCTTACCCTCTATGAATTACAATGCCTGCAGATTTCTCTTTTCCAAAGTAGTCTTTTTCCTTAACTAAAGAAAAACACAGAAGACACAAACCCCCTATTTATCAAGAAACAAATGGCCAAGCATCTGTAACTTATATTTCAGTTTTTATCTTTGTTATTCGAAGAAATTGCCTTCCATCCCTTTTCTCCTCCACTCAAATTTCTTCTCCACTTTAAAGGCAAGAGTCCAGGTTGAAACAAAACCAAGAACCACACTAAAACTCAAGCTCAATAAGACCTGGAGGGGTGGCTGCCTAATCCTTTTAGACAACTTCTTCAAATAGAGCAGGCTTACAGACTTGAACTGTGTTTATTAGAATGGACCAAGAAATTGTTTTGCAAGACAGCACATTAGCAGGAAACAAAGTCTTAAATCCAGTGCATGATCAGATTAAAGACAGGGAACATCCCCCCCTCGCACTCATACCTCTGAAATAAGGGTAGGGGTCCCTCGCAGATGTGATTACCAGCCCAACAGCTTTCAGATTATCACTGCTCTCTAAAGCCTTCCCCAGTCTGAACACACTAGGAAGTAAAGTATGTCCAACAGCACAGCAGCAAACAGAACATCATACATAGTTTCTCTTCCCTGTTCAGCCACAACTTAACCTAACATACTGTTCGGCTTGCCTGATCAGCAAAACATTTGTGATACACCTTGAATGTGCTACTCCAAACACTCAGCTAGCCTATTTGAATATTTCACCTCACCTCTTACAATTTACACTATATGAACTTGATGCCAGTTTGTGTAATAATTCCCTACGTCAAAACCTTGCTTTCCAGATTTCCTGTGTAATAAATAAATGATAAATCATGAACACAAAGATGAAGTTCAGTCACTGGCACCCTGTTTTCTGTCAGCATTCCCTGTCAGTTAACTGGAGAGGTCTTGCATTCAGTGCACTCATTTCTTCAAATCCAGTTTTTAATGTTTGTCATGTTCTACATTCTATGTAAAATGTTCTACAATGATAATCCAACTAAACAGAAACAGTTAGGAGCCATACTGTATGTTGACTCCAGTTTGTGCATCTCAGTTCAAAGATCTCACCAAATAGGTTGATCAAGTAGTCAGCATAGTAAACTGCCCTGCAAAAACTCCAGGTCACATCCCAGAAGTAAAACAGTGCCTACAGGATTGCATCTATCTTAAGTGGCAGGGTGTGGGAAGGAAAACTTCTTACTGAGAGCAGGATTTGATACCGGAGACATCTAAGCTAGCTCAAGGATCTCTGCATTGCACTGCATTAAAGACTTGACATGCAGTATCTCCCCGTTCGACTTTAGACCTTTAAGGTATACACTGAACAACAGATGAGCTCTCTGTGGGGTTACAGGACAAATATGCTCCTGAACATGCCCTCTTACCAATTAAATACAAAATTTCTTAATTACTTCCCATAGCCAACACTGTGCCACCTTTCATTTGTGAGGGTGAGCGAAGCTACTACACACCTGTAGGTAGCAAGGATTCAGTTTCAGGATGAAAACATACATACTCCCATTTCCATAAGAGTTTTCGTGCAATTTTCTCAAATGGTAGGCCAAGGACAACTTTCTTCGATTTTTGTTCACTAAAAGCAAAACCCAGACTCTTACACCAAATAATTCTAAGGCACAAGAACTTATCAGATAAATCAGACACTACTCATTAAGTTTCTACTTGCTTCCCACTGCCAGAAATTTGTCTGTTACAGAGAAGAAAATGTATTGTTCATACTGGTGCTCTTGTAACTTTTTTACTGCAAAACAGCTTTCAGCAGAAAAAAAGAAGTAGCACATAAAAATGAAAGCAGAACATGGCCCTGAACTTCAATATACAAACTTGTGTCCATTTTCCTAGAAATTAATAGGTCTTGATCTCAAAATCCCTTCAAAAAAAAAAAACCACAAACAGAAACCCAAAAAAAGAACCAAAAATAAATACCAACTAAAAAAAAAAAACAAACCCCACAGAAAAAAAAAACCAACAACCAAAACCCAACCCAAACCTTTAAATAACTTCATTAAAACCTCCCTTGCCTTTGCAAAACTTGAACTCTGGAAGCAGTTGCAAGATAACAATCACAGCAGAAAGCACCAGCAAAGGGTATAACTAAGTTCATTACATATTTCCACTGCTGAGCCAAATTCAGTTCTCACTGCCAGTGAATTTGAATTAGGGTATCTGACCTCATAATGCTGATAAGCCAGCAAAGAATTTGAATACAGAGAAAGAGGGGAAGGAAAAAAAGAGTGTTAGAAATAGGACAATGAACTCTACAGTCACAAAAGCACTTACTTCAAATTGCATCAACACTTGTTTCTATCACTACAACATCTTGTTTCTTT
>JBCJKH010064815.1:0-19077 GCA_039877255.1 Loriculus beryllinus
ATCAAGGTCCCTCTCGATGGCATCCTTCCCTCTAGCGTGTTGACTGCACCACACAGCTTGGTGTTGTCAGCAGACTTGCTGGGAGTGCACTCAATCCCACTGTCTGTATCGCCAGCAAAGTTGTTGAACAGAATTGGTACCAACACTGACCCATGAAGAGCACCATTTGCCACTGGTCTCCACTCAGACACTGAGCCATTCACCACAACTCTTTGAGTGTGACCATCCAGCCGATTCCTTAACCACTGGGTGGTCCCTTTGTCAGATCTATGCCTCTGCTGTAGAGATAAGGATGTCTTTTGGGACAGTGTCAGATGTTCGCTTGTAACTGCCATGAATTGCTTCTGCATCCACTTCGCAGAAAGCTGACAAGACAATGCCTAATGGACCTAACGAGTTTGCTTTATTTGAGGGCACACTGCATTACACGATTTCTAGCTCACGGTGCATGATTGCCACATATATTTTCCCTTTTATAAACAAATTCTGGCTATATAATTTAAAATTAATAGACCACTCTGACAAAAATGTTGATGTTATTAAAACATCTAGCATTTTAGTATGTATCAAGGCACTTCTTTACTGCTTTTAAATAATTTAGCACATTGTTTAGTGCACTTACGTCCTACGGACAGCTTATTCTAAAGGGATTTTCTGGAGCTTCTTGCTTCAATAATAGTAAGCATTTCAAGATAGTCTACAATTCTAGAAAACTATATGTTCTTGGAACTGTTAAATTGTGGAGGTTACTCTTTTCTGCTAATGCTAATGCTGTATATCAGCAACAGACAAAAACATTTAAGTAACTGGTTCTTGGATTTGGAAGGTACTCCCATTTTAGCCAACATTATGACATTTTTGTTTTTATTCTGATGTAAGTGTAATTAAATTACCAAGTCTAGGTCAAAACAGGAAATAATTCTTAAAATTTTGGCAGAGGAATTATTTTGTGTCATATTAATTTATGGCTTTGTAAAACCTTTGGGTGACATTAATAGAGCTCAATATAATTTTTAATACTATTACTGTTAATTAGTAATAATATTATCTGCAAGCTATGTAATACTCTATATTTGCCTCAGAAAGTGAGTTTTCCAAACTCATGTCATTACCACTATGCATCTCAGCCACATAGCCATAGTCACAAGTCTGGCCATTAACCATTGCGCTTACTTCAGAGCCTCTGAGTTACAAAAAAAAAAGAGAAGCCAGTATTGAGAAGCCTTCCATTTAATACTTTTCTCCAGTGTTGCCCTTCCCTTATAATTGATAAATAACGGAAAAAAGAAAAAAAAAGGTGCCAAAGTAATATGGAATGAGATTCCAGTTCCATTCTGTCTTACTAAGAATCTACAAAGTTCCTCAAAATTATGGTCCTCGTCACACAAATAAGAGTTGCCCTGCTATTCACACACAGGGCTTGCATCCTCTTAACACTGTAGATTCACATCAGACAAAAAGGACAGAAGGGAGAAAATTACTGAGGCAACTGTTGTACTTTAAATCGTGGCCTGGCTTGAGTAGGTCACAATGTCAGAAGAAAAACATACTTCTACAGCTGTTATTTGACTTGAGATGTAATTGTGTATTTTGTGTTTCTCAACTTCTCTAGCTTTTGGAGAAATGTTGTGAATACAATAGTTATGTACTGAAATATTTGATAATGGAGTTAGATGTTCTTTATTTCATGTTCAAGTGGAAGAAATATATTGGGAAAATTTTCTGTTGTCAAGATCCTTGAAATTACAAAAATACTTATATTTCTATCTTTAACACAATTTTGAAGTGGTATATGTGTGAATTTCAGATTTAAACTTCTTTTTTTGTATAGACTGTCCTGAAACTAGATCTGATTTCTTGATTTCTCACATGACTTTCCTAGACTTTGATACTGAGTCTTGGGCTCCAGGTATGTTGCAGTACTGTTCCTTGTCCTCTAAATATTGCTATTTCTGTTTCAATTTTTACTGCATGCTTTTATATAGGAACAGTAACTTTTAGAGACTCTTATACTGCATATTTCTCAGCTGATCTTTGTGAAGGCAGTAGAAAGTCACAGCTTGTCACTGCCCACAGATCTGACATCATGACATCTGCAAGAGCTGTAATTGCCTGAATGCGCTTGGACAGTAACCTGAACAATGTGAGACTCTAAATTTTTAGCAAGTTTTCAGAGCTTAAGATGTTTAAAGTCTTGGTATAACATGTATTTTTATGATTACAGATCTTAAATATATTTCTTCTGATAATTTAATCTATAAATTGCTCTAAACTATTTTACATAATTGTCATTCAGTTGTATTCCTTATTGTATTTTCCTGCTCAGCCTCATATCTCCTTATGACTTGCTAAAAATTGATGGCTGTCAGCTGGCATGTTTTGAATGGCAGGTCTTAGATATTTTTTTTTATCTCATAAGCACTTTTTGAAAGCATCATACTCAAATTCACCTGTAGCGGTTCTAAGAGATACAGTGTATGCAGGGAACCTATTTTCTGTACAAATCTTCAGTTCTATCTCTAAAAACAGGCATTTTTCCACATATCCTGGGAGCATTTTTCAGAACTCAGCTTGAAAATGTAACCATATGTATGCCTTCACCTAGTCATATTTTCTTAGTGAACTGACAAGAATAAGTTTTAGCTAATACCACCCTGCTAAGTAGGAATAGCTGCCAAGCAGTGAGCTGAATGGACCATATTCTGCCACCTGAATTAACCACAGCACTGATTATTAGCAAGATTGAGTCTCTTCAGTGGTGGCAGGCAGTGAATAATAGACAGAGGAGAGGGGACATGGTTCATTTGCAGGTAGCTGAATGCACCCTCTTCACATACTGGCATGTGTAGCCTGAGAGAATAAATGAGTCATTGACAGAGAGACACCCAGCAGAGCTGCCACATTGTCATTTTTTCAGGCTTTTGTGATTGTAATTTCAGTTGGTTAATGTGATAAATATGAATTACAGAAGCTTCAGTTGCCCTCGGGGAAGAAGAGGTCATATGTCAAAACACTGGAGCTTAGATGTCAGAGCTACTTAAAAAGGCAAAATAAACCCAAGACCTATGTTTCATCAGCACTACAAGTTTATATATATATTTATATACAAGTATCATATACATACTTACATATATATCATTTATATATATATATATCATAGAATCATAGAATAGTTTGGCTTGGAAGGGACCTTAAAGATAATATGGTTCCAGCCGCACTGCCATGGGTAGGGACACTCCCCACTGGACCAGGTTGCTCAAAGTCCCATCCAGCACTTTCAGGGACGAGGCAGCCACAACTTCTCTGGACAACTGGTCTGGTGTCTCACCATCCTCACAGTAAAGGATTTCTTCCTAATAGCTAAGCTAAATCTACCCTCTGTCAATTTAAAGCCATTCCCCCTTGTCCTATCATTACGTGCCCTTGTAAAAAGTTCCTCTCCAGATTCTTGTAGGCCTCCTGCAGGTACTCGAGCTCCTCTAATGTCCCTGGAGTCTTCTGTCCAGGCTGAACAAGCCCAACATTCTCAGCCTGTCTCCATAAGAGAGGTGTTCCAGCCCTCAGATCATCTTCGTGGCCCTCCTCTGGACTCACTTGAGCAGGTCCATATCCTTATGTTGGGGGCCTCTCTTCATCGATCTCCGGTTTCCATCTTCTTTTAACTCCCATTTCACCAGGGCTGCCTAAAGGAGTGAGTTATCTGGTGGCATGCATATCTAAGGATTTATTTTCAAACGTAGGTACTTTTAAGGGATGTTAATAATCTGAAGTATTCATAAACATGAAAATATGGAAGGCTTTCTGCTATTATCAATGAGTCAGTTTTAACTGGTTTTCAAAGGGTAAATGACAAAAATCATGTATATTTTTGCAATCCCTGGTTATGCCTTTTTCTGGTTTCGTATAGGAAAACTTTATTAATAGCATCATAGAGATACAAGATATATGAAACATGCTGCACTAAAAATATTTTTATTCAGTGCTGAATCCTTTACCGTCTTGGTTTGCACATTCATCTTAATCTAACTAGTAGGAAATTTCATACAAAATATGCATATTTGGATGTAACAGTAATAAAATTATAATTTAGTTTTCTTCATAGGAAAGTCATTCTGTTTACACACAGTAGCTAAACATTCCAAGTTCCTATATTTGGTGAAGAAAAATACACAGCTTTTTAACGAATAATATAATGGTGACCATTAGGAGAGCTACCAATGTTCTGTTGGACAGTGTCTTTATTTCAGCTTACAGGACAGAAATCTGCATTTCTTAACATAATGTTATTTTTTAAGTTTTTTGTTTGTTTGTTTGTTCTTTAGTGATTTAAATTCTATGTATTGAATGTAGGCCATAGCAAAAAGGCACCCTACCTATATATACCTTCCAATTGCCAGTGTCAGGGGCAGAGGAAAGAGTAACCCAGTATCTACCTGTTGCTTTGTTTGCTGCCTGAAGAAGATGTATACTTATTTCTAAGAAAGATATTTATTATAAAAGTATTCCTTGAAATTATCTCTGTTTGCACTAAGCAAATATTCTTGACAGATACTAAAAGAAATGTGGATTAGACAGCTATAGCAGAGGTCCAGCCAGCCTAAAGTATTTCAACAGCTCTTTCAATAAGAAGGGTGTAGCTGAAGAATGTGAATACTGTTTCCAGTGCCAGCAGGTCTCTCTTTGAAATTTAATTAGCTCTACGATTAGAAAATAACTAATTTCATTAAGAATCCATTTGAGCTGTGTGACCCTTTTGGAAAGCAGCATGTAGATTTTCTATTGCTAGTGTTAGATAATCATTTCTTCAGTATGAGCCCCTCTCTGAAGTCAGGGGTCTATTATTGGCTCACACTTTAGTAGAAAGATGACTGTGGGTTCATATCACCTCACTATATATGGATTAAACAGCATTTAGCTGATGATGCTTCAAAATGAGAGGTTTGGTCCCAGATTGTGCCTCCCCAGGTTTTTCTTTTAGCTCCAAGCCACCCATTTAGCTGTCTGAAAGCTGTATCACTATGTAGACATCTCTCAGTGAAATGACAAGCTGTTGGCTGGCATTTCTCTGTAAGTGTATGCATAGGAATTAAGATAAAGAATAGCATATTTTTCTGTTTCCTTATTTTACTCTGTTCAGAGCCTCATATATTTTATCAGGACCTGTCAAAAGTGTTATCAGAAACCTGGTAAGTGGCAGGCAGTAGCCTTGACATTGTTCAAGCAATGATGCTGTTTGTACACAGATGTCAGCAGAGCTGGCCTAGTGTAGGAGAGGGTGTGCACAGCTCTTCGTAAGGGCACCAGCAGCTGCTGTTTGTGCACTCTCAGTATGACAGGGAGCATCACTGGGAACTGTTATTAGCGTACAGCTCATCTTCCTCACTGCTAGCATGAGGTCAAAACT
Source organism: Loriculus beryllinus (assembly GCA_039877255.1). Classification (NCBI taxonomy): domain Eukaryota; kingdom Metazoa; phylum Chordata; class Aves; order Psittaciformes; family Psittacidae; genus Loriculus; species Loriculus beryllinus. The sequence continues at coordinate 5,405 of JBCJKH010064815.1, forward strand.
GCAATCTAGCCCCAAATTACTGCTCGATAGGTTGTGTATTCTAAAATTATATCATCCTGCTCTGCTTCAGCTGCAGCATATTTCTGTCTAAAGACCAGCTGCATCCTCACTGCTGTGTTTATAGACAGCCACTACTTGACATGCTGTTTACAGTGCATGAAAACTAATGAAAAAGGGTTTAATTAAATATTATTTGTTGTTGGCTGTCTTTTTAGAGGAAATGTTCTAAAAATGGAGAGATGGCAACCTGAGCCACCATACACAGGACTGGTGAGAAAGACAAGACTGCTTTTCTTTGCCCTGAGGACTGAAGTGCAGCAGAGGCACAACCTGGGAAAATGAGAAACTATATGAGATATGCTATAGATAGAAGCACGATTTATCAGCTGACACCAAAAAACACTCAGAAGCAGGGGAATCTTCATCAGCTTCTGTTCGGCCACTAGGTATATTAGGTATATTATCACAACTGAGTGTCTTCAGAGGGAAGGAAAAAAAAAACCCAACAAAAAAAAGAAACTGGTCATTATCCCTTAAAGACATTTTCCAGATCTCATCTATTAAGCCTGATGGCTCTGGAGCTTGCTGGATTCCTGCTTTTCTTTCTGTACTCAGCCATCACTGGTGCAAGTAGCAAAGCCTGCAACACCTGGTAAGGAGCGGAGTAGAATTTACTCACTCTCTGCAGGCAGTCATAAGGACAATTGATTTCCTGCATGCCCCCTTGAGGAATATTATGGGAAAATTTAATGAAGTAAATGATTTCACTGGTATAGTAACTGTCTTAAGACAAAGTACTAAAGAAAGTAATGTATGACCTGTAACATTATCAGAAGAGAGGGTAGAACTATGCTTTAGTTACTCAAAGACTGTAGATTTTTGAAAAAGTACATTTTTAACCATGAAATGATGGGTTAGGGCTTAGTTTTCATAAGCATCTAAGAAAACTAGATATCCCATTCGTGTTACCAATAAGGAAAGTGGACAGTCAGTGTTGTTAGGCAGTTTTGCAACATCTACATCTAGAAATTACAAATGAAAGAGGGTGAAAGCGGGTCTAGGTCTTCCAGCTAATTTTTGTATTGAAGGGAAGAGTGACCTGTCTACTATTTATGAGGGATTTCCTTAGGCTATTCTGACTGTTTTTAAAGATTTCTTACTTTTGACTTGTATAATTATTCTGAACTCCTTTTTTGTACTTTATATATTTTTGACTAAAGACTGATCTGGTTTTTTCTGCATTCCATTTTGCACACTTATGTTTTCATTCTTGACAGACAATGGCCTATTTATACCCCTCTGGTTCTAACACCCTTTATATATTTATCAATGGTTAGCATGTTGTTTGTCTCCAACCTTCTTCCCCCCTGCAATTTCTATACATATTCATTTTTATTTGTTTTTGTTAGTTTCTACAAGCTTTTCCTTCTCTAAGGAAATTCAGGATAAATAAATGTGATTTACAAGCTGTAGCACATAAAAATGCAAGCCCACTGACACCATTGCAAATTGCACACAAAAATCAAAATTTTGGTCCAGTTAAAAAGTCATAGGTAATTTTTACTGATTTAAAATGTTGTCAAGTCAAAGTGTTATTTTAAATTATTGACAAATTATCAGTCTAAGGTGTATATACAATTGTTTATTTTGCAAAAAGAGCCTAGTTATTTATTTTAAAGAACTCAGGTTTCCTGTTAAAACATTTTGCTGGCCATTCAGAAAAAAAAAAACTTAACTGTCAAATCCTAGTATCAAAACACTGGGACTCAGAGGGAGAAAAATGTCCCTTACCAACCCTCAACACTACTCAGTGCCAAAATGTTTCTGGTTTATATTTTATTCCAATCAAGCCAGAGATTATTTAAGCAATGTTTTACAAATAATTTTAGAATGTATTCCAGATCTGAGGCCTTATATGACAAATGTTCATGTTGAAATTGTGTGACACTTACCAGCTTCAGAAAGAAGAGCTTAATAGGGTGACACTGAGATAACCCCAGCTATTCTGGTACTTCTAGGATAAAATGATAACATTACTATTAGATATACAGTTATATTTACAACCTGAGCAAATGAACAGTAATTCACTGAAGAAATTCCACTGACATCATAAGCTGTGAAGGCATGAGTGCTTTGTGAAAGAATGTCAAAAAGAAATCCAAGAAGATCCCGTTACTTAAATATTTCATCACAAGTTATTTGTTATTGATGTGATAGTTTTCAGAGTTAGCACAGTGAGCAGCCTCGTCCAGCAGCACTAAAATGTCCTTTTCTAAAAGAAAGCCTGCCTTGAAGTGTGAAGGATACTTCAGTAGAACATGCAGGCATGAGGGTGCACACGCACATCCAGTCACAGGCGCTTTTTTAGTAGCAGCCCTCTGCCAGTCTTTCAGTCTTAAGTCTGACTTTTCATTAAACCTCCTGTCTCCAGTTTTCATTTTTTTAAGGAATTGTTTTCATAGTTCCTATTGCTTTAAGTTAGTTGAGAAGAGTCAAATACAGTTGTTGGCTGAGACACGTATTTGATGAAGAGAAAGTACAGGAGGAGATGCCAGAGAACCAGTCACCACATGCTGGCTATGGTCTCAGTCCTGTGCATTAAGGAAGCCTAGGGGGTCAGTTTAGTATGTGGATAAGTTAGGAAGTAGTGCTTCTCCTAAGCTCTCAACAACATTACACAATTATCCTGGTATCTGAGGGAGTAGTGAGACTTCCTCTACAGATGAAGCATCCCACACTGGGCAAAACTTTAAATAGGTTACCAGGCTTAGATAGGATGTTAGCTCAGATGTTGATCAGGTATGATAAATCCTGTCTTTGTATCCTTGCATGACACAAATAAAGCTAGTGTTTTTCTCTCTCTGTTATTCTTTGTTTAACCTGAGATGTTAACATTGCAAATTTTTGACTTTGAAAGATTCTAAACAGTTTTGAAGTTTCAGGCTCCATTTGTAAAATAGAGTTTTCTAAAGATGACACTTATTCTTTTGATAACAAATGAGTCAGAGAAGAATGTAGACATGGGCTTCTTGCCTGTAAATTTATATTAATAGAACTTCCTTATTTGAGAAAATTGTTCATAACTTCAAAAAGAGACACTGGCTCAACTGAAGTAAACACTCTTAAGTGCCCGGATATGACTAGTTTTGGAAATAAAAGGTATTGATATTAAAGATATCAGCTCAGCAGTGTATCAGAATAGCTGCAATGAACAGAGCAGCATTTCAGGATTCTGAAGTGTACTTTAGTGCTCATTCCTAGCAAATACCATGGAAACAATTCTTGCAAACTGTGGAAAAATACACTAAGGTACTCTGGATTGCCAGATGTATGATCTTTGTGGACTATAACGTTTAGTTTGGCTAGAACATTATGACAATGAAAGCAAAAAATAAAATGCCCTCTTAAGGAATTATGAGCTATCTAATCATCATTAAAATAGATAGAAGATGTCTACACTTAAATTGCTTTTATTTGCATATAGAGGAGCAGGTCGAAGTTTTAGACTCTTGGCTGGAGTAGATACATTCAATTAAGGCAAAAAAACATTCCTTCTCTACATTTATATTTTACCAAAGCACGGAGGTAGGTTTATAATTATTTGGAGAGGTTTATCCCTATGCAGCACTGAAATCAATGGGACTCTGACTTGAAACATTGGAAAGGCTGACCTGGGTAGGTCATTAAACCTAAATCAGGAAAATGAGATAAATATATGGTTAATTTTACTCAGAATTATACACTTTCTCACATTATTTTTTGATAGATGTTAATACTCTATGGCATTGCATGTGATTTCACGGCTTGTAAAATCTCCGTTGGAAATCCTAAACATATGGGAAGCTCCTACATAGAAAATCCTAATGATTGTATTTAACTACATTTATATAACTGATGCAGAAAAATGTTTCTACTGAATTTCAAATAAACTCTTCAAGCCAAAGAAAATGGGATGTAGAAACACTGGTAATAAGAAAACTGGTTATATGCCTTTCAGTGGAGACTTATCACACCTGTCCTCAACTGTGTATTACACATAGTAATTCCCATACACATGTAGTGAAAAGACAGTAAAACATGAGAACAGAAAGAGACAGGAATACAGAGAAAGTTATCTTCATTTGTTACCTTACAGATTGTGTAACTTTTTTTTTGCCAAAATACTGCATGTCCCACATCCATTTTGGAAGTTTTCCTTTATGATTAACAACATAAAATAGATTATTTTTTTTTAACATAGAAATGTCTGTAATTGAAAGTTAAACTCTAGGGGACAAATGCTACAAAAATGTTTGGCTCAATGCAAACCTATTTTATAAACAACTGCTGATTCACAAAACATTATGTACAGAACAAATTTATAAGATCAAAGAACCCATCTCTTGGCTGTTCCAGAATTGCTCTTCTCAGTCTCCCGTACAGTCCGTTATCATCAAAAAGAGCAATTAATGTAGCTTGAATTCTTCCTACTACAGATTTTGCATTTAGATTGATCTAACTGTCATGCCTAAATATTTTGCCATTTTAGGTCAACTCCAAAGTGATTAGTGTCCTTCTGCCTGCTTCCCCGAGTTTAATGTAGCTTAAAGGGGCATCTTCAGGGGATAACACATACCCTGTCTGAGGCTCCTGACATTTGACAGCAACTGTTTGTCTATATAGGATATGCTACACTGAAATCAGTCAATATAGTTAATTTAGTCATATTTAATGCGCTTTAATATTCCTTGTGAGAAAATAAAGCATGAATAAACATCTAAGAACACTTACAGATTGAAATAAACCCGTTTCTCAATGCAAACTTCCTTCCCTCCACCCCCCATACCCCCCGCGGGTTTTTAACAGATCTGAATTCTCTGATTATCTGAATTCACAACTTTCTTCCTTTTTCTGCTCAGGCTTCTTTCTTGGGTTCAAGACCCTCATTCTTCCACCGAGGACTGGTTCATTTATTTTTAGATATTCTTGTTACTAATGCCAGCAGATGCGGAAAATCAATGCTAATTTCTTGTTTCTTTCTTTGTTATCTCAGTCTTGGTTATTTGCTTACATTGTCATGTAGTTGGGTTACAATAATGATTGTCCTCAATGGTACATTGCAGCAGATTTGCATGAATAACAATGACAAGCAGTGAAGGCTCACAAATGGCTTTGTTTGCCAATTTGTAATGTGGAGGTCAGATATAATGGAATCTGACCTTTGAGGGTAAAAGGAATTGCCCATATGCTGTTCCCAGATCCAGAAACAAAAGCTCTACACATAAAGTGAAACTATTGTTAAACCACTGTTACATGGAGAACACTTGATTCTTTATTTCTTTGTTTATTCTGTAAGCCATTTTCTCAAAACTTGGTTACATTGGTACAAACTGCAACCAAGATCTGCTCTAACTTGAAAGCTCTGTCTTGAGATAAAAAAACCCAAAACAAAACAAAAACAACCCCCCCCCCAAAAAAAAACAACCAACCAAAAAAATACCCCAAAATCCCAAATTGTTGTAGGAAATTCCAATTACTTTGTCAGAAGCTAAATGTAATCAAGACTGCAAGATGAAATTTATCCAAGATAAAAGATATTAATAAGGTGTTAATGTTTTTCTTCAAGGAATATTATTAAGTACTGTTTCACTAGATGAGTATACCTTTATTGGTATAATTTCATTATTGTAGTAAAGGTAATATTACACTTTGAAAGAAATAACAAATTCGTTTACAGTACAGCTTCATAGGATTGTCCAGTTTCTACAGACAGGCTTGTGAAAGTATTTTTTACTTTGAATTGTTATTAACTGGAACCCTGAAACTCAAATCATGGCCAGCTACTTACAGTTTGTAGAATTGTGGATTTGGACATCAGAGGATATCATGGTCAGTGAAATAACTGTGAATACCAAACTGTATCAAAACTAAGGAAAAGACAAACTGAAGAAGTTTTGCAGTGCTAACTTTAAGCTAGTTAACACCAAGCTTGACTGACAGTAACTTAAAATTCAGGACAAATCTAATAAAAATTTAGAGTTCCAAATATTTATGAACGTGTTAGCAAGGTATGCTGAAGTTATAGATTTTGTGATGTATGTAAAAACTTGCTTTGTTTGTTACATTGTCTTTAATGTATCTTGAAATAGATGATTTTTAAAAAAATATTTTTAAATTAGTTAACACAATTACAGACTCCTAAACATTATATAGGCTATTATTCTGATGGCAAGGTAGGGGTACCTACTGGTATTCTACTGGTTATAAAAAATGGAGTTTGAATATCAAGAAAAAAAATCCATTAAGTAGCCTGCTGATGAGAAGAGAATGCAGATGATCTCTGGGCAACTGGCGATTACTAACTCAGCCAAGACTTCTTTCCCATTCTGTGATACTGATGATTTCATATTCATACTCATACCTAATGCTATTACTAATGTTACCCTGACTTTCCTCTTTACGCTGATGTGCTTTCTCCAGGTACCACTCTTCACAGTGCTTAATGCAAAATGATCGTCTCTGAAATGAAAAACTCTGCTCTGCGGTGATCATTGCCATGCAATGAGAAAACACTGTGACAAACTCCTTAGAGACTGAACAAAGCAACTGTAGCATAATGTCATGTAATAGAAAGTGACCTCTGCCAGAAAAGCAGGTTGAGGATGTTGGTTTCTCTTCTTTCCATTACTACCTTGACAGCAGGTGAATGAGAGGCTATTTATCATTAGAACTATGAATAAGATCTTGAACCTGGTCAGATAACAACCAATTCTTAATATTGACCTTTTGGTAATTAAATAAGCACCCTTTTCAGATGGATAGCAAAAATGCACAATTTTGCAAAAAGTTTGCTGGCTACAAAATTTTGCAATAATGTACTTCACAATTTTGCAGAATCTTGCTATACACTTTTTCACGATGGATGATACAGACTAATTTGGAACACAAAGTGGATTTCCTCTAAACTTTAATAACTGCTCCCCACAAAAAGCCCCTGACCACTTATTTTCTTTGCATAAAACCTCTCTGCAACTCTTCAGAAAGAATCTGTTGCAAGGAAAGCAGATTTTGCTGTTTAGGAACGAAAGAGCTGAGTAGATTCTATCTATATTTGATTCTGTGCTTTTAGACAGTTAAAAAAAGTATCTAAACCTGATGCTTATACTGTTAAACTTTTCCCACACTTTTACAAGAACTAACAAGGTCACAGCCTGAGGTATTATGGTTGCCAGATGTCACACCATTAGTTACAGTCTTAGACAGAATAGGTGTAAGTAGGGAGAAGCAAGACTTAAAATAACTCTTCATGTAATGCTTTTCCTCTTCTAACAATGTAAGCACTGTTTCTTATTCTACAGTGTTAGGTGGATCTCAGTATTTTTATTTAATAGAAATTAAGTATTTAATTTAGAGTTAAGTGTAAAAAACTGTAGCTATTAATCCTGTACAAACTGTGGTTCCAATTATTGAGCTTTTTGTAGGAAAGAAGCCCTTGACCACATCAGTTCCTACCAGTGACCTGTGATTTCTTTGAACTGAACATATGCGCAGTCAGTTTCAGATGTATTTGTCGTCCATTTCACTTCAATATATTGCATTCAACAGAAAGCATAGGATTTTTTCAAGAAGGGGCAATATTTTTTTTGGAACACCTCTCCTACCTTTGAAAGTCACTTTCTTATACTGGGATGCACATAAATCATTGCTTCACTTCATTGGCTTTTGATGCAACTTTTCTACAGGTCATTTTTCACTGAATGAAAGTTATATATCTTTAGCAGCAAGCCTGGTAATGTCAAGCTGATGGTGGTTAGTTGTTCTGAAACTTCTAGAGAGAAACTGAAGAAGTCCAAGTAATTCTCAATAGTTTTACTTTTGTTCTGTCTGTCTCTCCTGGTCTGTGTATTCTTATTTCTAAAATAAGGTTTAAAACAAGAAACTATTTTACCTGCTGAAAGTTTTCTAGAAGTTACTCTTAATTATAAAACAACTAAATCGAATTTTCTTCTATAGGAAAATCAGTGATGCAAGAAAAAGAAAATAACTTGTACAGAGCAATTAATATATTAAGCATATGAATGTGTCAATTATTAGTGTGTATTCATAAAAGATGAATGATTAATATATATTAATATGATAATTCTTCAGTTGATTGCACCTGCATAGATACGTGAAGAGATAAAAACGCCATTTAGCAGTATCCTACCATACAGCTACTATTTCCCCCCATTTTACAGCACAATGGTAGAGGCCAAGGTCTGACACATTCATGATGTCTGTTGCTATGTGCTGTTATGCCAGTGAACTCCACGAAATATATATGCTACCTACTACGGATCTGATGCAGTGAAAAATGCTAGACTGGAAAGCAAGGCTGTAAATCATTGTATCTGATCACCAAACCCACATCCAACCACATATGTTTAATACAGGGAAGTCTATAAAAACATCTATTCCTCTTCCAACATGCTTTCAAAATCATCTTTAACCAGGCAAATAAGAAGCTTCTAGCACAGGAACAATAAAAACTGTGGTATTATTGAATAGTAAATCTGAACTTTGAAATAAGGAAATAAGCAAGACTGACTTTGTAACATGTAAAACTATAAAATATTATTGCTCTTGGATGTGTTTAAGTCTGGTAAATTATACATAACAGGTACATAATCCTTACACAGAGAACAGTATGTCAGCAGTATGCAGTATGCACAGTGCGATTGAGTGTGCCCTCAGCAAGTTTGCTGATGACACCAAGCTGTGTGGTTTGGTTGATATAATGGAGGGAAGGAATGCCATCCAGAGAGACCTTGACACGCTTGTGAGGTTGTCCTGGGTTCAGCAGTAGCAGTCAATTTTTCTCCTTCTTAGTAGCTGGTGCAGCACTGTGTTTTGACTTTCAGCCTGGGAACAGCGCTGATAATACTGATGTTTACTCTGACCAAGGACTTTGTGAGTCTCATGCTCTGCCAGGGAGGAAGGGAGGCCAGGAGGAAGCAGGGACAGGACACCTGACCCAAACTGACCAAAGAGGTATTCCATACCACAGCACGTCATGCCCAGGATGTAACTGAGAGTTACCCAGAAGGGCTAGTGCTCTGAGGGGCTGGATAAGGTACCAGTTGGTGCTCGGTAGGGCGGGGTGGGGTGAGTTATCTGTTGGTGTTTGGTGAGGTGCTGTATTCTCTTCCCTTGTTATTTCCTTTATCATTATTATTATAGGTGGTAGCAGCAGTGATTTGTGTTATACCCTAGTGACTAAACTGTTCTTATCTCAACCTGTGGGAGTTGCATTCTTTTGATTCTCCTCCCCATCCCTCCGGGAGTAGGAGGAGGACAAGAAAGGGGGGTTGAGTGAGTGAACAAGCTGTGTGGCTGGGTTTGAACCATGACTTTTAACTGTTCTTAAAAAGCTTCCAGGCTGATGATGTAACTCACAACTCTCCCTTTCACACTCTTTGGTTTAGGATCAAAAGGAGACTGCTAGTCTTGTTCAGGTCTCTCTACACAGCTAAACACCAAGCAAGGAATTATGAGTTTTAAATGCTACAGGCAAATATAGCTTTAGGCAGTTGGTGTAAGTTTATTCATCGCATATTTGGGAGATTTTTTTTTTTTTTTTTTTTTAAATAAAACTCTCTGGATGCACTCTTCAATCGTCATTATGTGAAACTCTCAGAATAGACCAGGAAAAGCTTCTAGCTATCCAGTACTTTTTCAAAGGGAAAATACTCATTTGTTTTTTTAGATAAAATTATTAATACATATGATTTACCACTTGAAGTAGCTGAGAGACTACAGCTGTATTCAGTCTTTGAAACAACTCTTTTGAATGAGTTAACTAAGCTACTGTTGGACGGTAACAGTGGGTTTCATTGCCAGGATGGGAGATACCCTTCCACAGACAAAACACAGCAACCCCTCCCTGTTCAAAGCTTCTTCTGGTTCTAACTCCTGTTATCACTTTGGTATGATTAAGCCTATTGCTACCTGATTTGGCATGTATGGAAACAACTCCACTTGTCTAGAGAAAGAGACATTATTTCTTCTGCGAAAAAATTCTTTATGCCTTTTTTTTCTTTTCTGAAAATAACCACACCTCTGACACAATTTTATGCCACACTTCTGACACATTTTATATTTTTTCCAGGTACATTTGCATACTTTTAAGTTTAAAATTAAAAATATAAGTTCTGATATCTACAGGTAGCAGCATCCAATGAATACAAGTAGCATTAGTTGTGAAGATCACAAAGTATGACTTCCTCTCCCAAGACTGAAGCAATATAAAACGGTGGTCTAGAAACAACAAAGTGAAATATCAGATGAAGTCCCTAGTTGTACTGCAAACATCCAAATGATCCAGAAAGCGCACTGCCTTTTAAAATAGACATACAACATGTATGCCTTTTATGTTTCAGATAAAAAAGAAACTGCTTTGAAGAGAACAGAAAACAAATTTGTCTCAGAAGACTGCATTTTCATAACATCACTATTTAATAAGAAGTTTCTGAAAATACTGAGAAAGCATGGATTGCTGAAAATATCTGTTTCCAATGAATTAAGGGAATACTTGTTCTAACCTGGTGTACAGAGTACATACTTAATTACATTTAAAAGATCAAATAAAAAATAATCTTAGATAGCTAAAATGGAAAAAACCCCACAAAATAATAGTATTTATACCATTTTAAAAGATAATGCCATCTTACTATTACAAAAGTTTAAAGTCTGCTTTTAAAAAGCATTTTTATAGACAGAAAATACTGTCATGTAAAATCCTTTCCAAAAAAATAACCAAAGTAACCAAATACTCTTCAGTACACTTCAAAAAATACAGATACTAACATTTCATAAAACAAAGAAGTACAAACAATAAAAACAGTACTGCCTATTTTAATGTAAATTCTTACTGGTAGTCTCATAATTATAAGAACTCCTCATAAGTCACACAAAAGTTCCTATTCAGTGATAAGTGGTCATCCTTATAAAAAGCCTCACACAACTGCACCACTGGGAAAAAAAGGTTTAGCAAAACATCCACTATTATATTCTGAGATTTATTCAGTCAACACCTCATAATCGTCTCTAAATCTAATGGGACACAAATGCATTTCATCACAGATGAAAATCTTCAGCGACTGCTAAAATGAAAATCAAGAAATTACAATCTAGTAGTTTGGCTTGCAGCATGCATTAATCAGAAATCATAATAAATCCACATGCTTCTTCAGACAGCACATTAGTCAAACAGTTTTGTATGATAACGACATTGACTAATGGGCTCAGAGTTAGAGGGGTCAATCATAAACTCATCAAATGCTTCATTTAATTTCTTAATTTGGACAAACACGATTTGTTTATGGGAAAGATATCAGGTGTTCTTGAATGAATAATGGCTATGAAACCAAACTCCATTAATCAGCTCTTGATTACAAATGACTCAGAGATTGTTTGTTCTAATTTCATTCATTTGGGTCAACAAAGAGGACATGAGCAAACTAAACCACTTGGAGAAAATGGCACACTTATTTCTCTGTATTTAATAAAGTTATGATAAATATTCACTCAATAACTTTAAACCAAGAATTCTATTACCCACATTAACTATTATTACTATTATCCTTTGTTCAAGTCAAAAAATTAATATAGATGATTTACAAGAACATCATGTAGGCACAACACAAGATCTTCAGATACTGAACAACCATACTTCTGAATTCAGAGCTTGTATTTCAGGTTGAATGTGAAAAGCACAAAAATGGCAGCTTTTTATTTCCACTTGCTGTGAAATATTTCAAGAAAGCAGGAAAGGTGAGCTTAGCAAAACTGGAAGGGAACCAAGAGAAAATAAGGCCTGTGGACCTATGTATAACCAGAATCACAAATTCCTGCTGTGCTTTAACATTTTTTTTAATCCCAGACTGTATTACTGCTCTCCATTAGCATTTCTGCACTTTGTGCAGAAAAACAAAAGAAGTTTTTTAAAGTTCGCTTGCAAGAACTGGGTCTGTGTTCAGAAAGAGCCACTGCTGACAACATTAAGGACAACACGCTCAGTTTGAAATACCCACTGCCTGATGACTTCAGCCACATATGCAGGGATGATATCTCACCTTGTTCCTTCTGCCAAACACTCCCTGGGCAAGCCAGCTTGCTGTTCCAGCTGCCTTGTGGTCCCAACCTGTCTCACAACTGAACCCCCAGTTCTGACCAGACCCTGGACCCCTAGCGCTGCACTTGTGCCCGAGTTCGAGAGGAGGATTTCCTCTGATGACCAGTATGGTGAGACACAAACTCCAACAACTGAAAGACCATCTCTTAAAGCCCCTCTGCTCCATGACAGAATGGGCTGCAGTGTACGGCATCAGTACTAACTCCATCAATATCTGACTTTTAAACTTAGAGCATTTTGTTCAGTAGCAATCATATCAAATGAATCCTAGAATGGTTTGGAAATGGCCTTAAAGCTCATGTAGTTCCAACCCCCCTGCCATGGGCAGGGACACCTTCCACTAGACCAGGTTGCTCAAAGCCCCATCCAACCTGGCCTTGAAAGTACAGAAACTGAAATATTAATCTTTAATTAAAAGTCTGCTGTTTTTCTGTGAGTATATACTTAGATACAATAATGATAGTTAATTCTGCATCTGCAGTTCAGCTATCTTTTCTTCACATTTAGCAATGTATATTCCTCAACAACTCTGAAGTTCTCTCTCAGCTGAAAAAATAACAGCAGATAAGGCATTAATCACTAATCACAATTTATAATCTAAGTCTGGAGCTAAGGACGAAATGAGAATGACATGGTCACACATGAGACCGAGTTCTGGGACACAGGCTTCATTCCTGCTGTCACAGGCTACCTGTCATTGTTGGTAAGTCACTGAAACTTTGACTCTACCTCAAACGGGCACTGAGATGTAAAATCCATTGATAGATAAGGAGTACTCATCTATTACATTATAGGTGCCTTGGAAATGCCTACCAGCTGGAGCGTGAGCAAGGCTCTGATAATTACCTCCACACTCACACTTGAAAACTTGATGGATGCACCATCATGACAGTAAGACAGAGCAAAGAAATTTTGTTTCTTTTCCACTTATTTCTCTCTTCAGCAAGCTGAGCGAGGGATCCTGGCACACTTCACATTTAACCATGTGATTTGTGCCCCTCAGCCAGAGTCAGTGCTGCTGGGAACACTGAACATTTTAAAGCCCTTTTCTGGGTATTCGTGCTATAAAATCCAGCTATACACTCTCCAGTTTATCTTGTAGAAAATCTAAACTGAAGGATGGTAAATACTCAAAGATTTACAGGGTAGACTGTCAGATCTTAGGGATACACACTGGCTAATGCTTTACTGACCACAGACCAAAGCAGGCACCTATACTGTGAAGATGGTGTGACAAATCAGGTAAAATATGAGAAATAAATACTTTGCTATCAATATTAAGATGTAACATCTCCCAAAAGGCATGCTTAAATAGAAATCTACCAACCCCTTAGCCTTCACAGGAAGATCCAGATCTAGGAAGGTTTGATAAGGATGTGGATCACTACCATCACATAAGGAACAAGGTACAAATTCGAGGTACATTTGTAGCATACCTGTAAAATTCCAATTTTACAAGAATTTTTCTTCACACAAAAATATATGGAGGGAAACAGCATTGAACGACCACTTACTTTACTGC
>JBCJKH010064820.1:7353-39013 GCA_039877255.1 Loriculus beryllinus
TACTAAAAGAAAACCCATTTATTTTAGAATATATACTAAAAGAACACTTAGCAGAATAAATACTGAAAGAAAAACCACACTATTTAATCCTTAGAAGAGGATTGAAAAGATGTCTTCAAAAGGTGAAGTATTTGTACTTAGGACCTCAAAAAAGGTGAAAACAATGATCTTTTCATTTGACTGCATATCTGAAGGAAAACCCAAGGTACAGAGACTCCACCTAGTCCCTCCCAGCCTGAATGGTGCTGTTTCTATATTGGTCATTGCCTTGCCCATAGGCAATGGGCAAGGCATTTTCCACTATGAGGAAAGAGATGATTTAACCACACATTGTTAAAAGTGCGATTAGAAACTGATATTGAAGTGTAAAACACACATCCTTTTATCCAAGGATTTAACAGTGCTCACGGTCATGCATCTCATGAAGGTTTAGTGTTGCTCATGTGCAGGAAATTTATACCTGCATAAAGGGCAAGGAATATGAATTCTAAAAGCAGAAAAACTTCAATACCTGTCCTTGCTTCCAGCACTCCCTGAAGACATTCCAGTTACTTTCATTGTTGGGGTCTTGCAGACACAGCAAGCGGTTATCACATAACCAGTAGTGCGGCGTGTCAAAGCCCATGATCGTAGGCTTTATAGTCAGTCCTTGAGGTTTCTTAGGCAGGTCTGTAATGGTTCTATTTTGCACCAGGGAAGCAAAAATGTCATCAAGGATTTTGGGTGTACTCTTGAGCCCGTTGTCTGTCTGATTTAAAAAGAGAGACAGAAGAACACACGAAGAAGTTGGTGCACTTCAATGTTCCTTGTCCTGCACACTTTAAAGGAGGTATTTCCCACTTTCAGAACTTGCACTTGAGTTCACAATCATGCAAAGAAACAAAGATCTGCAGAAGTCTGCTGTCTAGAAACTCACCAGCATTTAATGTCAATGCCATTTCTGACACTTTGTCTACAGTGTTCTGGCATAAGTAGCTGTGCAGCAACGCTGCAGAAAGCCCTGAAATACAGCAGGGAACAGGGTTTTCTTCATTATAAAGAACACCAAGGAACTCTCAATGCCAATATTTTACCCAAGCATTCTGAAGTCATATCTAAGAGTAAACAAAGCTCAGGAATGTCCCAAGTGGGACATGCAAATGGGATATGAGACAGTTACCCACCACAGGAGGCTTCCCCTTCAACAGCAAGTTCCTTGATGCTTCTTTGAGTCTAACAGCCATGTCAGTGAATGCATGTGCCAGACACTAGCCTAAGGAAATTAACCTGCTCTAACATAAAATAGTTTGGGTTGGAAAGGACCTTAAGATTGTCTAATTCCAACCCCCTCCCTGAGCAAGACTTGCTGATAGTACCACTAAGCTGCTACTCTGAAAAGCATTAACTGGAACACTGCAATACAGAGACTGAGTAAGTCTTTTCCCAAATGAAGACAGGATTTTACCTGCTGTGACAAACGTTCACAGGTTTAAACAGTGGCCTAAGCCTGGTATTAACTCAAACCTGTAAGCTTCAGTTTTTCATATACCTTTCCTCCAGAAGAGTTCAACAGGTTCCTCAAGAAGCCTGTGTTGTTGTTGCTCACGGGTGTCAGTATTGCACTGTTGAATGTCTGCAGGGCTGCAGCAGGCTTGGCTAAGCTAGGGAGTGTCTGGAGAGGTTTGTTCTCATTCTTTGGAATAGGTATGAGGAGCTTCTCTGAAATGAAGAGAAGAATGTGAGAATGGAGGAAGGATTCTGAACCATGAGAAGTGCATGCTTTGGGTTTTGAAGACAAGATACCTCATGCATACATGTATGTATGTACATATATATAAATCTCCTCTCAACACATGCAGATGAAATACTCCTTTCACTCAACTTTCTTCAGTACTGTAAAGCTTTGTAAAATCACACGTTCTAAAACACACATATTCTCACACAGAACTTAAGAATCCTTGCATCAATGGGATATTAACCCAGTTTTCAAAGCAGAACAGGCTAACCCTGCCAGGTTTTACTCTCAGCTGTTGCCATTGCAAGATACAGCTGGGTCTGGTCTCCTTTCTTCTGCCCAACAGCCACAAAGGGTTTACTCCTCCCTGGTTCTGCACATACCTTTGTTTTCTTTATTCACGTTTCCACTTGTTAGATTTGATAACCAGCTTAATGAAGGAGGAGTATTTACTGAAGCACTCTGTTTACTTCCAATTGCTGACTTTAGAGGAGGATCGTGTGTAGTGACCTGTGGGCTCAGGACAAAGCTGTTATGTTGAAGGCTGGTCCTTTCTCCAGGTACCAAGTTCTGAAAGACCAAAGTGAAAACATGATTAGGCACACACAAACTCTGCTCTGAAAGGGGAAGCAATAACATGTCCAAATTCATTCTTTAAAACCAAAATTTAAATGGTTTGGCCCTTCAAAATCTATCTGGTTTCCACAAGAGGTCAGCATTGCATCTCAATAGCAGCCACAGATGATGATCCAGCACGATTTGGGATGTCCTGACTTTTTAAGAGCAGGCAAGAGAGTCTATCACCCCTCAAGACAAGCACAGAAAGCAGAGTCTCCCAGATGCACCTTCTGGGTTGCTCTGGGAACTAAATGCAGCTGTAACAGCAGTGCTCTCCCAGTTCTAGTGACAGCTGATGTTCAGACCAGGGCTGAACTGGGGTCCAGTCTGGAAGACTATAACAGATACACAGTGCTCCTAAAGGTGAGGGCAAAAGTCCATTCACCTGCCTAAAATACACCTGCATATGAGCACAGCACCAGCCTGGCCAGCACAAACAAGCACAGGACTGCTGCACGCCTACCTAGCTGATCTATCTGCTCTTTACCAGAGATTCTAGTAACAGACTAACCAGAACTGCTGCTCTGACCTGGGATTCCTGCATAACCAGCTGAATTTCTTCTCTCTGCTCAAATACTTTCCAGTCAAGAAGTTATTCTGCACCTGTACCTGCCTATTGCTACCTTCTTTATTTCATCTCAATGTCTGCTGATGTTTGGGAGGCATTCCAAACATAATACAATGCTTCACACTTTAAGCTGATCCTCACACAACCAGTGCAGGGCCTAATTTTACACAGAGAGGTATAGATAAATTTCAGTGCTGCTGTTTGCCCAGGGTCACAGAGGAAACAGAAGACTGAAGCTAGGTCAGTCATAAGCTAACTTCTGAAACCCATAACCATCTTCCTCACAGTATTTTTCGCCTCTCTTACTGATTACCAGCACCAAAATCAAGCTCAGCCTGCTTCTTACAGATTTAGTTTCCAAATAAGCTTATGAATAAGCATACAACAAAATCAGTTACTTAATTCAGTTGTTTTCTTGCAAGATGCTGCAAAACTAAGCTCTTAATTTGTATTCTGCTTTCAAAAGCAACACACATTACATCCATTTACAGATAAGCACATGGTGGGGGGCTGGAGTTGTTCAGATTTTTTATATAATGAACAGCAAACTTCCTACCAGGATTCACAGAGAAACCAGTGCTTCTCCATGGTGCTCTAGCCCTTAGTTTTATTCCTGTTCAGTTAGTTTATGGATTCCAATGCTCTTCCACCCTACTTATTCTTCTAGATGCTGCATGTATTACATCTCCAGAGTGGGTAGTCCCCACTTCACAACTCCTTGCATTAGTCTGTTCTTAAGATTTTTAAGGATCCTCTCAATCTAATCCTATTATTGTCCTAGGAAATCCTCACTGAGCATATTCCAAGGATAGGTCACTTCCTGAGGCATGAGAAAATGGGATTTTCCCCCAAAAAAAGAACTGAAACAAAGATGAACACTGAACATAAGGTGTGAAGAAAACCCTACATGATGGGTTAGCAGTAATGGTCAGCACTGGCACCCTTATAAAGTCAGTTACAATGGGTAGTAGCTGAGGCAAACCTGTACTACAGACATAGCATGAGACAGTAGCAATACCTGTTTTGAATCCTCCTTTAGAGTTGGCTTTGATAGTGCTTTGAACTGCTTATTTGCACAAGGACAATTAGCCTTTATTCCCCATTTTGTTCTTATGGAGTGAACAATATCACCTACATCATAGAGAGCTGAAGGAAAAGAGTCATTAGTGAGCTCATGTGGAATGAGAGCATCCAGCATTCAATAAGCCTTTAATAAGAAATGGTGCATCTATGCAGGTAACCAATAACACATGAAGAGAGTTCATCAGTAAATGAGAAGTTGTGATACTTCTTTATAAAGGTCAAACATAATAAAGCAGTACCAAGTACACAAAGGCTATTCCGGCCTTTGGACAATAAATCCTAAGCTTTTGCTAACTTCATTACTAAAAACTCCCCTCACTCAGTGCAATCTCAACAACATACAAAAGACAGCAAAAGCCTACAACTTCCTTTCAGCCCAACCTAATCTTTAAGATACCTTTTCCAGGAATTATTTGTGTAGGCATCAGATTCTCTGGTTCATGTACCTGCCCCTTCACACATTTAAACCAGGAGAAAGTATCCGAGTCATCATCTGTAAGACAAAACCAAGACATGTTTTATTAGTGCAGCTTTTACCCTTCTCTAGGAGGTTACATGTTTTACTGCTATTGACACACCAAACCATAGGTCTACAACGCGTTCTTTTAGTCGGGCAGGTTTATTGTCTTGTTGCTGAGGGTTGTAATTTGAACTTGGAAGTCGATAACAGGTCGGAAGGCTTGAATTCCTTTGTTTGAAGCAGCAACATGCATCCTCACCTTCATGCAAGCTTTTCTTCTTCATCCTGTAGCAATCCACACACACACCGAAGCCACACTTGGAGCAGACCCAGTGAAGGTTGAAGATTGTGGTGTCACACACATCACACATCTCCCGGACTCCACGAACCGCACGCTTCCAGGCAACCTGTCCTGAGGGAATTCCCAAAGTATTAGTTTCACAGAATGGTTTGGGATAGAAAGCACCTTAAGCTCATCCAGTTCCAACCCCCTGCCACGGGCAGGGATGCCTCACACTAGACCATGTCACCCAAGGCTTGAAACTAAAACCATTTAGTTTAACCAAAGCTAAATATTTCCACCTTAAATATAGCTCCATTAAAACACTTCAGTGTTGCTTTCTCCTGTGCAGCACCAACTGCATCGCTTACTCCCAGCATGTATTTGCCCAAGTGAACATGCACACTGCTGACATCCACCCAAGTGGAAGCTCCACAGCTACCGTAGAAAGAAGTTATTAGTAAGCTAACCTTAATGTCAAGCTTGCTACACACAGCTTGTCCTTGTTTTCTACTCAACAGTGTAACAGTCAAGTAGTTCTCTTCCTTTCAGCAGGTTTTCTATGTGCTTATAGGTGTGTATCATTCAGAATGAGTAGCTTCTCCAAAGAACTCCCTACTGCTGTTCAGGTTTCTTATCACCATCACACTCCACCTCTCCTCATCCCCAACCATTTTTTCAGTTCTCTCAAAACATCCCAAACGTTGTCAGTATCTCACAAGCCCTTTCAGGGCTGCATGATGTACAGATTATTTCAGCCTGCTCTTAAGTTTCATTATGACACCAGTTAGAAAACTAGACTAGACAAAAGCACGCATCTGTCTGCTCCTCCTACCACCTTCCACACTTGTAACTGCTCTGAAACTCCTCTGCCCACAACGTTTCTTCATTTTAAAAGCAAATTATGAGACCATGTCCTAATGTAGGCTAACACCACAGCAGCATCTCAGACATCTGTTGCTTTCCTTCTACAGAATGCCCATTAGCTATGTATAGAACAGAACTAGAATAACTTGGCACAATTTGTTCTTAAGTAGGAGGTAAGAAATCTTTTGATTACTGTGCTTCAGAATTCTTCCAGGAAACTGAAATCCAGATAGCACCACCTCCATTCTTCTCTGCTTTTAAGAACATGTACTGTAGTTACCATTTTCTAGGCTAATTTCCCCCAAAAAAAACACAATGAAGGGGGGGGATTTTTGTTACCTTTTGCATGATATTTCAGGTTTGGGCATTTTGTCCTTTTCTTTTCCTCCTATTCTTTCATTTCCTCTCAGTAGTTTGACTTCATCTCCTCTTTCCATAGGCTCCTTTCTGGCACTTGATGGCCAAGGAGCAGTGTGAGTCAACAAGCTGTTCTTTCTACACTGGTCAATCTTTTACCACACAGGGATAGTTTCACTTGTGCTTTTCTACTAATCCTGTAAGGAACTCTCTTTAAGGAAGCCTTCCCAGATAATCATCTTCATGCTCATTTGAGTTGTGGCTCTACCTGCCAGGCTGGTAACAGAAAAAAGGGCTTGACCCTGAGACATACTATAGGCGCAAAAACACTCAAATACAAATGATCCCCTAAAAAGCAATACCTGAATGAGCTACTGTGACGTTTTGGAAAAGGTCAGTTTGTCAGAGACTGAACTTTAATGACAAGGAAGCATTTCACCTGAACCCTGCAAAGAAAGCTTTACCATAGCTTCAAACTGTGGTGGCAGGAGAATCTACCTTTGTCCTGTGCCAACTGAGTGAGGGCTCTTCTACTGAACTGTTCAGAGCAGAAGAATATCCAGACTGTAAAATCACTTCTTTCCTACCCAGAGCATTAATAATACCCTCCAGTTTAATGAAAGGGAGTTTCTTCACTCACCAGCCAGCACAATAAGCAAAGAAGAATTCATGACATTTTGCTCCTTTTGAACCACCTCCAGAACTCACATGTGTCTTTGGTTTCTGTAGCAGAGGGTGTCTCTGGTAGGTACATTAACAGATGCATCCTCTGCTATTAAGAAACACCACACCTCCCTTTGGTTTCGAAAATTCCAGCCAAAACGTCATCCTTCCCAAAGTGTTTCAGTATTCCAGTCTGTACCTCTCACTCTGCCTTATCAATACTCTGGCTCCAAAGGCCTGAATATGTTCCAGTTCAAGCAAAGAGTGCAGCTTGCAGATTCCAAATGGAATAACATACTCTGAATGGAATAATAAGATATTCTGAAGTATCTCAAGTCTTCCTTAAGCTTGTGAAGGGCATTCAAGCCTGTTCAGGTTTTCGTCGTCTATTCAAAACCCTGCAGTGACTCAAACTGGAATTATCATTATATGTCAGTACTACCCAAATGCATAAGACATGGGGTAGACAGTCTTCTAAACTGCTCTGCATCTCAGTCAAGTACTCATAATCCAAAGAACAAATATGGTTTTAAGAGTCGTTCTACTCTAAGAAGTGATTACACAAGATCACAGCCTTCCCCATTTGTCTGCTTGTGTTTGCTACAGAAAGTTTCTGATGTGACAAGGAAATCTGTGTTTGAGGACACAAGGTTTGCCCTGTCTGCTATATACAGATAAACAGGGAAAACATAACACTATATGTAGATATAATCACTTAAAACAGTCCTACTGGCAGCTTTCAGGTGGAGGAAAAATCTTTCCTTACTGACTCGACAGGCAGCACCAGGTCCATTATGCAAGAACAAAGTAGGACCAAAGCAATCCAGTAGGATCTGTTCAGTCAAAATGAAAGCTTTATTTCATTTACATGCTAAGAACAGACTGTTGTCAGCTGCCTGCTGGGTTTCTTTACACTTTGTTTCATAACAGAATTACACTCTCTGCAACAGGAAAAGTAATTTGATAAACTGAGAAAAGTCTTTGACAAAGAGGGTAGAATTTCTCTCCCTTTTCCTCCTGAGAGCAGAGCTGCCGACACAAGTTCATACTGGCTCTTAACCATTACCTCTCTCAGAGGAGAAGCAAACACTGAAGTCTCACATGACGTTTCCAAATGCATGCAATATACTTTCACATAGGTCAGAAGCCTGAAGTTTCACATTTGGTTATTAAAACATAGCTTAGTTTAATACAAATTGATCTTACTGTGCGGTTCAATTGTAGACATCACTTCCTTTTCAGATATCACCAGCTGACAGAAGTGGTCTCCAATGTTGGCCAGGATGTACTTGGCTGTGTCAAGATCTAGACCCACAACATTTCTTGATAAAGGCAGCCACAAGCTAATAGCCTCAGGATCGTACTTATTTGGAGTTAAGAAGCCTTCCTCACGCAGTATTCCATGCTTATTAAACTGCAACCTGTGGGTAGAAGGGGGGAAGAGGAGAAACCCATCATTTCAAAGCTTTCTTAATTTACATTCATTTCAATGAGTCAGTGCTTGAATTGTAAATATGCATCCTGTATGTCAATGAGTTTAGCTCTTAAGGGTTGTAACAGGCATGGATAAGCATAATGGTCATTAGCATTAAGCACACAATGTCCTGCTTGTTTAAAGAGACTCAAAGCATCAGGGTTTTGTAGATTTCCTAAAGATTTACATTGGTTTTGTGTGAATAAGAAACAAAATCAGGTTTTTAAAATGAATTGTGATGAAGGATCCCACCTTCACTAAAAAGGGATGGTCCCATTAGCTTCATGTTTTTAACCAAAGGACTAAATGGCTTTGAACTGCACTGCAAGTCTGGATTCTTATCCCAAGAAGGTGAATTAGGACAGTTTGTTGGTTACTTTGGTCTCACACGTTTCTGAGTACTTCAGTTAATGTCACATTATCCCAAGATATACTACAGGAAAATCTCTGATCTGAGGTTAAACAACAGATTAGTAGCACTTCTGTAAACCTTCAGCTACAAAATGTGCAGGAGGGACAGTGTTGTAATGGAAGAATAAACCTCAAGAAACAAGCAGAAGAGTGGAAGAGGTTCTCTTCTCATTGTCTTCATAACCTTTCTGCTGTCAGTTTTCTCTGTTCAGAAGGCCTTACAGCTTTTTTACAGCTTTTCTAGTCTACCTAGAGCCTCAAAAGAAAGTCATCGCTCTGAAAGTCAAAAGGAAAACTGAGAATAAGCCAGCTCCCCATCTCCCTTTTGGGACAGGAAATAGTATTTTTGCTTTTCTGTCTAATATTACAGGTGTTACCTTCTTCCCTGAAAACACAGTCCATGCTTCAAAGTGTAAATGAGTGTGGGGGACAACAAGAAGCATGCAACAACATCTGGATGTGAGATCAAACAGTTCATGGAAAAAGATTTACTCAACTCGAAAACAAAGGGAAGGACATGTTAAAAACAGTAGACAACATGCATCCTGGGCTTCCAGTTAGGCTTATGTTAAAGTAACACCTTAACCACCTTTTTGAATGGTTTCCTCATGGTGTCTTAAGAGTTCAGTAGATTAAACAAAGGTTTTGACTCTTCCACTCACAAGATCAGAGCGTATAACTCCTCTAAGGGTGGGGGTATAGGTCTGACATTCCACACATCCAACTGATAAACTTCAGGAGACATGCACAAAATCTACATTCTCACTCATGCCTCCAATACTACTGAGAGCACTCAAACCAAACTCATGTTATCCCACTGGCACTCCCCCCAGAACAGCAAAATCAAAAGCTCAAAGTCCTGCCAAAATATTTTCTACTCAACTTAAGCAGTTATAACATTTCTGAGGGCTTCAAAACCAAAGGCAACCTCTCAGTGGTTAGGGACAGTCCTAGAGTTGAATAGCTACACACTGACATCTAGCTAGGTTTGAACCAGAGATCTAAATGAGACCACCTGGACCAAATAACTGGTTTGTATCTGGCCTGGAAGATGAAGTCAACATTACAGCTACAAAGAGAGCACTCAGCAGATTCCCTTTCAGAAAGGAAAAAAGGTCATTCAACTTGGACATGTTATTCACATTTAAAGAGTATTAGGGTCTATAGAGAGTCAAAATGGTTCTTACCTTCTGAAGTGAAAGAACCGACAGAAGACAGTGGAGTCTTTCTGCTCTTTGTTCTTCCTGTAGCTATCCAAACGGCATTCCCTGCATTTGTGCAAGTGAGGTGCAATGTTATTGCAGGAACCATCCTGTACAAATGCTTCTCCACTTTGCTGCAGCTTCTTCACTTTAGAAGCATCTGATAAAATGGACTTGCGAACTATTACTGCAGGGAAGAGCAGGGGAGATTAGACAAGCTGCAGTTTCTAACATAAAGGTGCAAGTAACTGGATTTTAGTAAAAGATCCATGTCAGCTTTTCCTATTTCACCTTACATGGAAACAAAGTTATGCTAAAGCATTTGTAGTTGGCAGAAAGCTCTTTTCAGGTCAGTAGAAACTCTCTCAAGCGATAGTTCCACTGGAATCAGTCTATGGACTCAAGTTTAACAACTCCTTTTGCTCTTCCACATAGGACTCAGCATCTGCTTTCAATGAAAGCCCTTCAGCTCTCAGGGCTGGAGTAGTTGAGTGCTGGGTAGACCAAGGCACAAAGCAACCACATTTCACAAGTACTGAAGATAGCTTTGTCTTCAAGCATCACCATCGAAACACAAGACTGTCAAAAGCACAGCCTGACCATTTCTCAGCCCTGTTCGCACCCTTCATGCTGCAACTGCTTTTGGCACCTTGCTGAAACAGATGCCAAACACTTCTCTTCCTCCCACACTGCAGGTGAGGCCTATCAGGGCACAACAGCCACTGCTTGGCTGCCTATGTAGTCATGTTATTTACGGAACAGCATATCATAACCCCACACCAAGCAACAGGAGACTGGGAAGGAGAGGTGGATGTGCAGGGAGATTCCCAGAAGCCTGAACAATCAGCTGATGCACAGCACAACACATAACATCAGCAGTTCAGCTCCTTAAATAACTACAACCTTTCCCACTCTGTCCCATGTGGAAAACCTGAAGAGCTTCCCACATGGAACTGGGCACAGGAAACAGATGAGGTGGGTTATTTTGGGGTTGGGTAGGGTTTGACTTTGGTTTTTCAGGTTTTGTTTTCAGAACAGCAATGAAATGAAAGCTCCTCTTGAGCTAAGCCTTGTTGAGAATACATTCCCTCTCACCTTGCTTACAAGATTTAGAAGCAATGCTAAAAAAAAGAGGTCTCACTATGCCATCAGTATTTGCATTCCAAAGAGAACCTTGCTTTTTGTAAGTTATTCTGTTCTTGCATACATTTGATAACCATTTCTTTCCACAAATTAACAGTTGGTCCTTTTCCTTCATCAGGAAGGGACATTTTTCCTCAAAATGCATTCCCCTTGTAAAAGAACTCATAAATTATTCAAATTCCAGATTCACTCGCACAATTTAACTTACTAATTTTGCAGATGTTACAAAGGACCTACTTGTATGTAGTTACACAAACTACGAAGACTTTCAAATGACATGAGGTTTTAAAAGTACTCACTATTATCCTGGACCTTGGCACTTCCAGTCCAAAAGCCTTCACTTTCAGTTCTATCATAAAGAATCTCAGCTGAATTTCTTCTAATAAAAAACTCCATGTCTGCAAGTTCATCTGGTTTGCTTCCTTTGTGGCTGTTGCAATTGCTGTGTGATTTAAATCCAGACTCAGTGAAACAGTGAAGATGAGCATCTGAGGTGGAGGGTCTGCAGTCTAAAGTCCGCTGCAGCTCAGCAGTGCTGCTACCCCGGGGTATTGCTATGGAAGGGTTCAGATGCTGTAACTGTTTTACAGCAGTGTATTCTTTTGGACAGTTTGTGGTGGGCTTCACAAGAGGTTCATTGGTGGTTTTCATGGTGGTTCCTTTTTCCTTAGCTGAATCAGTCACAGATGGAGATCTTGAGGTTGTCAAAGAGGTATATTTACCATTTGGATCGGTAAGGTTTTGTGTTTGTTCTTTAGACACAAAGCCCACTTTAGGGAAGGCTGGCAGATCCTCCTTCAGTGGTTTCATTCCAGTATTAAGACAAGAAGGATGAGTTTCTGGTAAGCTTCGTCTACATGTGCTGGAACACAAAACGAAATGATTAGACATATATCAAACAAATCAGCACATCTAATGCTCAAATCTAGTCACGTTTAAGGCTTGAAAGAATGAATATAATTGTGTACTTTGAATTATGATGTCCCAAGATTGTAAACTTGGTGTTAGATAGGTTTGGGGGGGTTCAGGTGGGATTTTTGTTTGTCTTGATTTTTCCAGAAGCTGGACAGAATGAGAAAACTGCACACATTTGGAGACACAAACTTCAGTACTGCAGCTACTCCACTACCTTCTCTCACAATGAAACAGTTACTTTCTAGTTTTCTCCATGCTGTATAACCAAATCCATTTCACTTGCGTGTCTGTGTGAGATGATGTTAATGCTCAAGGAACTGCTGCCTGATGATACAAGTCTATACTGAGACATCAAAACTGCTCCCGCACAAAAAGCTCAAATTGAAAACATCTTTTCTGCATTTATCTTGTGAGATACACACAAAGAGTTACAAAACCCAACCCCAAACTTACCCCACTTCTTTTAAAGGTAATACACAGAATTAGTGTTTTCCTGTCACATTATTTCTACCATTATAATCATTTTTGTGATAGAAGCAGGGTGTCTGCCAGAGGCTCCAAGTAGGACCATTCTCCCAGCTGCAGTGTACAGTACATGTTCTACATCTGGCCCGGTCCAGACTGGTCCAAGGGCTACTGCATGAACTCTCTCATGTTTAATTTGCTCAAAAGCTTGTTGTTATTCAGGGCCCCATTTAAAATCATTCTTCTTCTGGGTCACATGATAGAGAGGGCTTACAATCGAACTGTAATTTGGGATGTGCATTCTCCAGAACCCCACAGCACCCAAGAACGCTTGTGTCTCTTTCTTATTAGTTGGTGGAGACATTGCTGTTATCTTGTTGATCACATCTGTGGGGATCTGTCTACGTCCATCTTGCCATTTTATTCCCAAAAATTGAATCTCCTGTGCAGGTCCCTTGACCTTACTCCATTTTATGGCAAAACCAGCTTTCAGCAGGATTTGGATTATTTTCCTCCTTTTCTCAAAGACTTCTTCTGAACCCAGGACAATTATTAATTTATAAACTTCAGTGTATTTGTGAAAAGTTTTATATTGTTTGCAACTTTGCATTTTCAGTAAAAGCATGCTACAGTTTATTTATCTTGGCTGTATTATAACCATCCATTTATCCGTAAGAAATAACAACTACTTCATGCAGTTGGTTTTGTTCTTATATCTAGGTGGGGTTTAGCTCAAATGATCCTCTTTCCATTATTGGTAAAATATCATAAGAATCTGATATAGAATTTCAAATGGCAATAAAACTATCCTTTTATGGATATGACACAATAATACTCTTCAACCTCAGATTTAATGCTCTGGTCTCCCTCTATCATTTTATTCTTTTAATTTTCTTACAGCATGTGAACCAGTAGTATTTCTTGCCTTTCACATCTGAATGAATCTAAAATACAGCACAACAGACTGAAAAAGGGTGTAGTCTTATTAATGGAGGTAAGAATTTGTTCAAGTCTACAGGGTAGAAATTTTATGACACTTCTGTGGCCGAAGTAAGGTATTCTTAGTCATGTGGAGAAAAAACAATATAAAGCAGAACAAAACATAGCTCTCCTTTGTTTTCTTATCCAGATAAAGAACATGCTCAATGTGTCTAAAATTTCTTCCTTTCACAGGGCAGCAAGACTGGTACTGACAGAAGGAAATCTCTGCCAGAAAGGAGTACCCAGGTTATGTCCCAGCATTTGCTCCATTGGCCCCAGTGACTCTTTGTGGTCAATGTGAATTAGAAGAAAGTAGAGCAACATTATCATCTACTGGAGGAAGCAGCTGCCCTGTGAACTATTTAAACCAGACAGGTTAGTATAGCTCCTATAAATCATAACAACTTAGGGGCCACCTTGTTGATAATGTATTTTTTGTTATTATGTAAGAACATTGTATCATATTGAGTAGCCACCCTTAGAAGGACTGTAGCAGTGAAATACAGCATCATTTTGCACATGGTAATATTAAATGTCCTTTAAAGTCTCTTAAAAATAAAACACTAGCTGTCAAGAGTCATAGGTAGTGGAATCTCAGCAGGTGTTTCTGGTGAGAAGCAGTGAATGCTCCTGAGGTGGCCCCCGCACCTCTACAGAGGCACAGAAAACTCCATGGAGCAGATGAGGAGTAAGTATTTATACAAAAAATAAACAAGTAAGTGTCCAGATCCCTAGCAACTGTAAATTAAAATGGCTTAATGTGTCCCCTGACAATGTAAAAGAATCTGAGGATTTCATATGCTACTGTATTATATGCCCATTCCTTATGGACTTAGAGTAACAGCAGTTTCATAGTCCCATGAAGTCCTTTGCTAATTCTTTGTTTAGAAGCTGAAAAGGGTTTGGGGCTTAGTTTGGCTGGGGAAGAAGGAGGTGGGGAGGGGGGAGGGGAGAGGGAGCATTCCTGAGGCAGCACAAATAACCTGCTTGGTAAAGTATAAAAAGCATTGAAGCGACATAAGAAAAGTTTGTTTTGTGTAGTTCTATTTAGTAAAAATAAAATACATTTTAATGATAAATAGTAACACACCTTCATGTAGGTATTGCTCTTCAGTCATTAAGGCTCAGCTTCCTATTCAAATCATTTCTCTTCCTGAAAGTTTTCTTCCAGCAAAAAAGAATGCCTTTAAGATGTATTACCAATCCAAATCTATCAAACCAAATGTGCCTGTGGTATTTTTCATGCCACTGTTTCACCAATTGCACACACTTTCCAAACCCTCTCATTGCAAGATCCACCCTACCTTCTGTTTTTCAAATCTTAGCAGTGCACCCATCCAAGTGGGCCAGATTATTCACAGTAATCGAGGTTATTCACTGTCATCTGGACTATCCGTCCTCTGGATATTAACAGTGACACTTGTGGGCCTGTATGGCATACAGAGAGAAGTTTTTGAAGCTCACATCAAAGTACAAACAGGCTACAGTTTATTTACAGACATAAATATAATATACATTTACATATTTATAATATTAAAAAAGATAGGAAAAAAGTTACAGGAAAAAGGAATACAGGAAGAGCATTGCTAAAAATACAAAACAACTTTCTGTTAACTAACTCCTCTCACAGATTTAAATATTCTAAACATTTTAACATATTTTAAACATTCATAGGTACATATTTCATTCATAGCCCTTTGAACTTCATTGCCAAAGAGAATTCGTTACATGCAGATGTTTCATTCTGATTCCCGATGTTTAATCAACCGTCATTGTCTTTGGAGAGAGAGTTGTGATTTTTTTTCCCCAGATAATTTAATTACAATGACTTTTCCAGACTGGATTGAAAAAGTCATGACAGGAAAAAATAATCTGTATTGCTATTTGGTATAATCTTTGATATTTCAAGAGCTGGGGAGAGCCTGCAAAGGATTTGAAAGCTGTTTGAGTAAGGCCCTGGTTGAGCTAGTTCCAGCCCTGAATGACTTACATCTTCTACCTATTATCTTTGCAGAATATTCACCTTGCTTTTGGCATTGTTTATCTGATTGCTTCAAGCAAAATAAGATTACTGATTTTATTCTGAATAGAAAGCAGTTAGATAAAACTCATATAAAGGATCAGCAATGAAGCTGGCACTGGGGGAATTTTATTTTTCACTTGGTTTTTATTTTCCTTTTCTTTCTTTGGTGAAACAATTTTTATGAAGTTGTAGGATAGGAGTGAAAATTGAAAGCTAGGTGAATCAGTGATGAATTAATGCAGCTATTTCCTCAGAAAGAGGAGAGGGAAAACATGCAGCTATTTCCATTACTGCATACATTAATCTCCTATTGAAACTTGTGTCTTTGAAAAGGAGAAATACTGATTATTTTATACACACAGCAGGCTTTTGCTTTTTGAGTTGAGAGTTTCCATACTGTCTGTGAAGCAAGACTTACAGGTACAGCAGAAAATGATTAACAGAATTAGATGAATTGTGGATGGAAGAGTTGAAACAATTAGACTACAACAATGCTTCTTTATTCTTTTCTCATACTTACTACCGAGCTACTCATATGCAAGCATACTAAAAATATAACTTATTTGGAAGTATTGCTATGATAAATCAAATCCAGATTTCCTGTTCATCTAAGCATTCAGATTGTTTGGTTCAGAAAAATGCTTGAGGAAGTGAAAGCAAATGTGTGACCATCTTTACCCATTCAATCTCTTCCTCACACCACTTAGCCCAGAATTGCCTTAGATAATCCATAATATCCTTGTGAGTGTATTAACATGAGTTATTACCAGCAGTACTTACAAACTGGGTTTTGAATATAGTCCTAAACCCATAATTTAACCCAAATATGCTTCACATTAACACAGTGTGACAAGTTCAAGTTCAAACACGGGCATCAGGACCGAGAAACAAACATGCCTCCTTGCTAATCTTTGGTAAAGAGTCAAAAAGCAGCTTCCAGAATTTTTTTGTGACTTCATCAATCTGTTCTCACAGCAGCATCTGTCCTTGACAGTGACAGAGAAATCAGTCAGAGGATTTTGCTAGAGGAGTCCAAATACCACAGGAGGGATTTGCTGGCATGGTGACACATCTCAGGCTGCCTTTGGTTGCCTGGGCAGAAACCTTGTATGATGGCATAATATGGCCAGCTCACAGAGGAAAGTAGAAATCAATGTTAATCCCATTGCATCACCATTTAGCATATCAGCATGATACAAAATCTTGTTAAAAAGCCATATGAAGCTACTGAAGCCAGCCAGAACTGTCAGGGTTAAATAACATTGATAAAAAGAATACTAGTATCTGCCTTTTCAGGAAATGCTTCATTTGCTGTTTTGTCAGTAAGATTCCATCAAGTTTGCATAGATTCCTATCCTATGTTTGCCCATTTCTGACTTCTGTACCAACACCATAAACCCAGCTTGCGAAGCTGATGGCAGCTAAAAGGGAGAGAGAACTATTCAGCTGTAACTCTATGCAAACATCTGCAATGTTACTGGCAACATCACAAACAAGGCCTTATGAACTTTCAGACTTGGAGGTTTTTATGACTGTTCAAAATTGTTGGTCAAGCCTCTTACTTTTTTCTTGTATTTAAATACAAGCTTTCACCTTTAGCATTGGCACTCTGACCTCAACACTGCTGCCTGCTGTTTTATTTTTATTTTTCTGTGCTCTTTCATTTCCTCAAATATTACAAACTGTGGCATTCACTGAATGCATTTGAATTAGGTTTCAAGTGCTTAATAATTTCAAGTCAGGAAAATTCTTTTACTATTAGTAGTCTCTTTTTTTTTTTTTGAGGAATGTCACATAAATGGGCAGGGACAGTTTTGTTAAATATCAGAGGAGTTTTCCTGATTCAGGTAAAGGATAAAAGTCCACCTACAATGTATTTGAACAAAAAGTACAGAAAAGCAAAATTAGGGTTTATTTTCGGATTATTTTTTTTCCACAAAATTGTGGATTACTAAAGATACATAAGTATCACTTCCATAATGTAAAGCTTGTCATTTACACAGAAGACATTTGAAGTGCTGAAAGTGGATACCAGAGGTGCAAGGAGTTCGGGACTGTAGTGTTGGAGATTTCAGTGATTTAGGAGTGGGAACTGAATGACAAGGTAGGTCAGAAAAAGAAATGATGGGCAATTTGATTACAGTTAGCCACAGAGTGAGAAAAGATCATGGATACAAATACATCACTGGATGAGCCTGTTGTGTTAATCTTGTAACTGATGCTATTTCAGTATAAATTATTCTCTTAACAAAAAAGTTCAGATTGGCTTTTGTTATGTTTACCACATACAAAGACCTTGTGGATGCAAATGCTTACTGGTGTCCCTGCAGCATCGTAAACATATCCAGGGCTATCTCATTTCTTAAGTTTTAGTACCAATTGCACCCGTGAAAGATAAAAAATGCCCATAAGGTTCATGTAGAAAGCATGGAGCCAGTTTGAAATCATTGCTAGCTTCTGTAGGCAGTCTTGTGACGCTGTGTCTAGTCTCCTCAGAGCAGAACAAAAGATGAGTTCATTACACCTTATCTTCATTAGTGCACAGATATTTCTATATGTATGTATGTATGTATATATTTTCCGTTTCAGGAACCAGACACAGTGATATCCTCACTAAACGCCGCAACACAAGTACTTGAAATCTAGCAGTACTAGTCCTCCCGAAGTTAATAAAGCTTCTCAAATATCCCACCACAAGTTTATTTAGTAGTTTTTCTATGTCGCTGGCAAAAGGTCACTGTTTTACCGAGAAGACCATGGTGGAAGTGTTTAGGAATAAAAAAAAACAACACCAAAACCCGAAGCCTCAGTATACCAGTTCTGGTTTTGGCCAGCTCTTCAGAGCTATGGTCATCTCCTCATGCAGAAGGCTTTGGGGGTGCCTGTTGTCAGCCTTAGGAGCCTAACAACCAGGTCAGGCAAAGGACAAAAAGATTTTAGCCCATTGAATGGCTAACCTGTACAGGGATTTTGCTCCTCCTGTTCTTATAAATCAGATTTCTCACTGATAGATTCCTGAGATAGCCTGGTAACAGGAAGATAAAAATGGAAGATTTTTTTCTAGAAGTTACAGTTTAAAAGTAAACTGGGGAGAGGCAAAAGATACCAGAGAGGAAGATCTGTAACTGAAAAACGGTGCAAGTTAAAGTTGCTAAGAGTTAGGGAAAAACCCAACTAATTAGTTAATTGGAAAATGAGGAGTAAAGTTCCAGTTTTATCTACTTAATCAATTTCCACTGGTCTCCCAGAAGGTTTAGAGATTAAGTATTAAAGTTAGGGGAAAAAAAAAGGTATCAACAACTTCATCTAGAAAATTCTGAACTGAATGTGCACAGGAAAAAAAAGCCATGGTAAGGTGGAGTCAGTCTTATAAGAAAATAAATACAAAAATTGTATTAGGTATCTTTTGAAAATGACAAGCTTAATGCAAGCGTGTATTTCTCCTCTTAACAGCTCCGTGAATGACATTGCAGGGACTGACTCTGCTCCTCTTCTGCTTACCTGGAACATCAGGAGTGTAACAACAATAGTGTATGGCTACTTCCATCCTGCTCTTGGGGTAACAAGGGTCATATGATGATTTGCTTTAGTCATTAATAAATCTCCATCCTGGCCACAACCCAAGTTGGTAATTACTAGAATCTTTTCAAAACTCCAGTAACAATAATAGCATTCCACTTGGACTACAATCAAGTGAAAGAGTGCTATAAGGCTGTCATGGAATGACCACTTATGCCTCCTCTCACTTCCCACTGTAGCCAGGGAACAGGAGTCATTGTTGGTATGACCCATGCCTCCCCACCCTTCGTAGTTACCTAGTCCCACCCTAGTCCAGCCCAGAGGATGTGGGAGGAAGGATACACCACCACACACACAGTTCAGGAAAGAAATAAGAAATCCAGTACAATTCTGGAAATGGAAAAACATGGGCCTTCTTTTACCACATTGCAAGGCATGACATGTACACCTACCAAGCCTGCTTAAGAATACCACAGGAAGTCATATTTTCAGCTGTGCAGCACTTTGCCTGAGGGTGATGACAGGGATAAAAACATGGCTCCTTTCCTTTCTTTCCTCCCAAAACAGGCCTGATCTCAAAGAATTGAACTAACTTATGAAAGAAATTATTTTAAGGGACTATTTCAGCTTAGCACATTCCCCATCAAAACCATAGCTTTGCTTACGTCCAACTCCATGCAACAGAACAATTTAATGTAAAGAAACTTGTATTACTTGAAAGAAAACCATTGCCATGCTGTCCTGTGTGTTTTGTAGCATCACTCCTCATTGTTTCTGTCCGCTAAGTCTGGATAAATAATTCATCCAGAAATAAAATGAGAAATGAACCCTCACCTCTGTTGCCAAATTAGAAAGTCCTTCCTGTGATTCTTTGAAATTTACCTTTATGGTTCCTTTAGGGAACCACAGTACTCATAGGGACATTTTTAATATGGCCATATCATTTTTCGTTGCAACACAGAACCCTTATAAAAAACCAGCAATGATATTTAGAACATTACACAAAGGAAGACATATCAAAATACGTTGACCGATGGTTCACCAAAACCTTGAAACTCATAGTACTGTCCTCATTTTGGTGAGATTTTTGAGTCTTTTTTTTTCAACTAACTGATGTGCTCCTGAAAGATAAATGTAAGACACAAAGAAAGACAACAGAGTAGTTAATAGGATCTCACCAGCACTGACCAGTTCTGACAGTTTACTGTGATTTTGATTTTGTATTTTTGGTCTGTCATTCTACTAACAGTCATCACTCTTTTACCTTCTGTGCTTCAGCTTCCTAATGCATCATGTCCGTGCCACTGTTCTCCTTGTGCAGAGCTGTTCCTGTTTAGTGAAACAGAAGTCAGAACCAACCAGTCTGTCTGAGTGAAAAGCCATGTTTTTAAATAAAGCAAAATCCTGTGCCTGTTACGGTACTGCAGTTAAGGAGAGGAATTCTTTTAACAGCTATTTTTGCCATTCCCATGAATCTGAAGCAGCGGTGGTGTTTTCTGATTTCTGTTGTGTAATTTCAATATGCAACCACCTCTCCAAGAAGAATAATTTGGAATCCATACACGCTTTGCAGTTTCAAGATAATTTGATCTGAGTAGCAGTTTTTTGTAAATATTTTGGCAGTAAAAAAAATATTCGTTTTGATTGAAAGACTAGACTGAAACACCAGTAGCTATTTTACATGATGACAATGAAAAAGGATGATAGGCAGGTTAAAAATCATTAATTCCTCTGTCTGAAACGGATACTTTCTCATTGAAAGGTTTGAAACAAATCTGCTTTCAACAGGTTATTTCTGTATTAACGTGATACCATCAACATCTGTGCAGCTACCTCTCTTCTGTGGGCAGGCACTGTTCAGGGGAGCTTGAAGGGACACAGCTCTTGCTTGCTTCACCCCACAGCTGTGGGGTAAAATGGGATACAATATTTTAAGTGTTAAATAAGGGGAGGAGGTGAACGAAGAATGATAACAAAAGCAGTAAGGAAATTTCTCAAGTGATTTGAGAAGGCTGTCTGGTGCAGGCTGGATGTTTGATTATGTATGCACTGGATACTCATTTCTCTCCACTTGAATAATACATGGGAACCAAGAACTGTTTACTTTAAAATATCAAAATGAGAAATGACCATGTTCTGAAAATAAAATCTGGGAGGTTCAACTCTGTCACCTCTATGAAAGCCCAGTGGGAGGGATAGGATTGCTACAACTAGGGGAGGCCTGCTTTTCCTTATTTGTTATCATTTAACAAAATCTGAAGGCATCTTCCTTTGCAGAAAGCAGGAAACAATTCCTATGCAGCTCCAGGGCCACACAGAGGTTATGGTGCCCATTTCACTCACAGTGTTAAACAACTGAGGGCTTCAGGATTGCACTGGGACTGTACTGAGTCACCAAACATGGGAGGAGAAAAAATTAAAGAACTCAAGTACATGTACAGTGGAGTGTTTCTGACTTAGTAACAGATGAAAATACAGTGCTCTTTAGCTGCCTTCTCCCTCCACAGTTCTGAAATTCAACTGGTTGTGTTTTACTACTGGGGTGATTTCTTAAGGTTACATTTGGGAGCACATGGTCAGCAGGCAAACAATTCTAGCTCAAATGTTCCTGTTAATTTGTGATCAATTTTTGTAACCTAATCTCATTGTGAATCACTGTTGTATTCTCAGCTCTGAGTCTGCTTGGAATTAGTCACCCGAAGTTTTTGCAAATACTCCAGTGTCCTGTTGAGAAGGACTAGTGTGCTTGTTGTCTACATCCTAACAAACACAACCATACTTCTGCATGTCACTGAAAAATAAAACCGTTGTCACACATGGCATATATACAAAACAATGTTAAGACGTCTGCATCTGGGAGACAGATTGTAGCTGCCACTTGAGTCCTGGGATGAGGCAGCCCAAGCAGTGTCAGGAGCTGAGAGATCCTTGCCTTATATAGAGTGAAATGTGGTGTCACTGACTTCAGTAGCAAAATTCTTAATGACTTTAGTGTTTTGCCCAAGATGCATCATTATTCCCCATATATAGAAGCAAGTACTTTACAAGAACAAGCATGATTTTGCTAATCAGGGACTATGTAATCACTTAGGCGATTTGTAACAAGATTTATGAAATGTGCATCTCTGATTTCTTTTGCACAGGTCTTCTTTGTCCAATGCTGCCTGTTATGCAAACTCTGAAGACTGTTAAATATTGCTTTATTAACTTGCATGCAATATTATGAATAGTGTGTTTGGAAAGGACTTGGGAATAGATCTGGCTAAAGTGCTACAGCAAATCTTCCAAATTAATACAATTCACTAGATTTGATGTGTAAATATGCATTTCTCTACATCTGTTAACTTTCTTTAATCAATTTGTTCTTCCAGTTTAATACCACCTTCCGCTCCTGCAAGGTTTTGTTCTTAAAGCCTCCTCCATTTTCTCCCTGTTTGTATAAAGGAAACATCCAGCATATCAAATGGCTTGCAGTGCTCCCTTTGCTTTATCAAGTATACACTCAGCTAGAGTTCTCAACTGAATATCCTGCTTGTTTCAGTGCCGTTATCATTAAAACTGCACTTTGCAGAGATCCTGTCTCCCATCTCTGGCTTGTGAGAGCCTGTCCATAGCAAGTTAGCTCCAGATGAGCGGTTGTAGAATTCCCAGTGGTGTGTGAGAGCTGGAACACTCAACCAAAGCCTCCAGCACCCCTGAGCCCCACCTGTAGCCACCTTCTAAAGGGCTTTTCGCACTCACCTGTGCTTTAAGGGAGCCTGATCCATGACAGGCGCCATCCCGCTGGGGATTCACAGGAGGTACAGGCTCATCCCTGCACTTGGGGAATACTGAACAAGAATTGAAATGATTGAAAAAACAGAACTTTCCAAAGCCCATTTTTATTGTGGGGTTTTTGTTTTGTTTTTTTTCCCTTTGGCTTACCTCATTCTGGGTTGATATTTACAATGTAATCCTTTCTTCATCCGTGCTTCTAATACAGCTGTCAAGAGTCAACCGAGGAAGATGTTAAGAAAACTTCTCTCCCATTGCTGCACTACCAAGGATATTTCACTGAAAACATGGTCCTTTTGATTTTAGTTATTTAGGAAGTCTTCTTGTGCAGCTTGTATCTCGGCAGGAAACCTAACAACCTGTTTGTGCTTACTGGGAAAAATATATTGTCACCTTGCCAACATAATTACATTGTTGAGCTAGGGAATAATAAGTGAGAACAGATGAAATACTTTGATATAAATAGTCTGTTTTCATGTGCTGTGATTGTTGCTAATAAGGCAAGGACATGTGGTTTGTGGTTCAGGAACAGGATGAGGAAACAGGACATCTGGGTTCCTTTCCCAGCTTTACCGCAGCTTGAAGAAGTCATGAAGCCTCTTTGTACCCCATCAGTTGGAAGTGGATAATAATACTCTGGGGACTAATTCTGTAATGCTGTAGTTTTCCGATGTTCAGAAGCGAACAGCATTACAAGTGTGTGATTTTTAGGTACTGGAAATTGGTGCAGCTAAAACTTTAAGTCTGGATACCTAGAAAGTTTGTAAATTAATTTATCCCAGCTTGACTTTAGGTATCTGACCCACCTGCCATTTCATAGCAATGACAGAAAGAGGAAAATTAAAAACCAATACAAAAGGTTTGAACAAAATCGTGACTGAACGCCTTGGGATCTTAAGTTTTCTGTGACAAATTTTTCAGCCTTTGCACCCAAGTAACTTGACACCCATGTTTATGAACATCTAAAGTGATTTGAGTAACAATGGGAGTGCTACATACCTAACAGGGAGATGGCAATGATTTTCTTAAAAATTGCTATGTGCTTATTTGTTCAAAGCCTATAAACTACTCGGGTCTTAACTCACAAGGCTTGGCAGGATTTAGAAAGGATCTACAGAGGCCATCTACAAAGAGATGTGTTTCTGCTAGTCTGTGCATTTTGTTCACTGCAGCTGTAACTAATAATTTACTAAACTATAGATTAAAAGCATGTAATTAGCATGAAAGTAATTAAACCCAAGATTCATTTTCCTATGAGTAAATAAGCACATTTGACATGTAAGTCAAATTGGAAAAGAAATATTTTTATTTTTTTTTTCTTTAGTGTGCATGTGCTATAAGAGAGTCTCAAAAGCAGAGCTGCTGCTTTGGCTTAGGAAGAAAAATAAACCTGTGCTAGGGATTTGAAAGCCTTGAGTTTAAATCATAAGAACAATTCATTTGTGATGAGCATTATATTATTGTAGGGCTTCCAGCACTTAGTTGAAACTATTTTAGTAGTAAAACCAACAGTCTGTAATGCAATAATAATTTCTTATCTGCTGATGGATGCTGGGTGTCAGATGGCTGTATCTATGTTAGAAAGCTAAAGAGCCAAATGGGAGCAGAGCTGAAGTCAGAAACAAGGACCCCACACCCATATTGTATGCATGGCTATGTTTTTCAGTCTGGTCCTATGTGCTGTCTGGCTGCAGCACAGGAACTGCCCTCCTGGAGTACCTTTCCAACACTGGTTTCACCCACAAATCTGGTTCATATGCTCTGATGTGTGGTAAGTGAGACAATCAGGAGATTTACTTCAGACCAGCACTACTGATCTGAACTAAAATGCCAGCCACACCTCACCGTATTTGTACCCTTAACACTGAATAAGGGCAGTACAAGGGCTTGATTTGCACACAGAATCCAGCTGGCAGCAAGACTGAGCACAAATCTCTCTTTGCTTTCATCGAAAGGCAGGCAAGGCTGTGCCTTAAATCACTGCAGTTGACAGTGGTAAAGCAGCAGCTGAAATACTATGTAGTGTAATTTCAGACTTTTTTCAAAAAGGTTTATGGGTATGTGTAATAAGATTCGCTTCAGTTTGTTGATTTTATCTCATTTGGGAACATTCTTAAGAACTGATAGTCTACTGCATATTGGCACAGGAGGTACAATTTTAAATAGGGAGAATTAGCTCTTTATCACTCTAAGCTAATATCATGTTTTCTGTGATACTGAGGGAAAAATAAATCTCCTGACGCTTCAGGAATTTGCAGCAATTTATTTTCTAATTGACTTGTACATTAAAGCAGAGAATACAAGCCTATGGTTAACTAAGCCCTTCCCCTCTCCTATTCCCAGTCCTTGCTTTCACCAGGAAAAACGTGGGCACATGGCCTGTCAGGAAATCTTTAGCACATCCTGTTGGGCTCCCCAGCAAGGAAATGTAGGGAACAGCATCCCAGGGCTCCAGTGGATACAGAGCAGTTTGTATTCAGAGCAGTAGAATGTTATGTCAGAGCAGGTGAAAACTGGTGAGCTGCCAACTGAGGTCCCTCTTCCACCTCCAGAGTGTGCTCAGGGATACAGGGAATAGTACCACGAGGCTCATCATCTTTTCCATGAAAATTGCTTTCATCATATTGACTGACATCATCATGTCTTTAACAGTAACCTCCCTGAAAAGGCACAAACCAACACACACACCTCTAGGTGAATATCTGTGTATGCAAAGTCACGTAAAAGATTTTTTTATATTTATGTGGTGAGACAAAGCAGCCTGAACAACCAAAAGATTTAGCAACAAAAATTCCATTTCCTGAGTAGCATAAATCCCACTAGTAGTAATTTCATCTAGAAATGGAAAGCATAGCTTTACATTATTTGAGCACAAAGGACAGATTTCTCTGGTTGCCGTTTAGACCCTAACTCATACAAACGCAGCAGGAGAAACCTAAAATGATTTTGTTTCCTACTGGTACTAATTCCGTTGCTGGAGAAAATGTAATTATATTTATATTGACATTATAGTAACAACTTCACAGTTCAGACTTCATTCTGTCCATTAGGCCAGATATAAATGAAGCACCAGTGGAGACTTCATGAATTCCTCAGTGTTCTTCGGTGGTGGTGTGTCTGGCCTAGCTGGTAATTTTAGCAGTAAGAGGAAAGTCTGTACTGTGAAAAAGATAGTTAAGATTTAATTTTGCCTTACATACCAAACCTCTCCATTTTGCATTTATCACAGCATCCTCAAACAAACTCCATGTAAACAGTGCGATATGCAGAGTAGGTTTTTGTCCTATATAGGTGTAAAACTTTGAATCTTAACATAAAGCCTTATAGCAGTTACATGTGTATGCATGTACGTACTACAATGTGGATTTAAGAGAGGAGGAGAATATTCATCAAGAAAGTATCGATAAGGTCCAAGTTTTCAATTGTGTTAGTGAAAACAGCCATTTCTTCATAACAGACCTTGTTACTTTATCCAACCCTGCCCTTTTCATACCCACCAACTTGCCACACTGTGTCCACGCTGTTGGGGATAATCAGCAAAACCTCGGTGGAGATGCACCGCTCAGGTGCCATGAGCAGTCGGTGCATGTTAAAATGCTACGTTTCAGCATTTTTAAAGAACCACAACAAATGCACATGTATTTATATGACTGGAAACTTGTAATATACTGTAAGAATTTCGCATGGGGTTTTTATTAACTTTGTTGTATGACAGAACTAACCTTCCTTGTATTATGCATGTGCTCACACTATGAGAAAATGACAAAGAAAGATGTGAGCAAGACTTGTAAAGTTCTGGTGGGCAGTGGGGCCGCCAACCCCATGTCACAGGCTGACCTTGCATTTCAGGGAATCAGAACCAAATATGCATTTCAGTTACAATGATTTTCAGCACAGAGCTGATACATGATCATGGGCAGACTGAGCACGCTTGAAGACACCTTGCTGTTGTGAACTGTAATTGCCTGCTGGCTGTGTGAGCCTGTCAGGATCACCTGTATACTGGAGCCTGGCACCATGTGACTTACGGTTTTGCTTGCTTATTTATCAATTCTCAGTTGCCCCTTATTAAAAGAGTGGCCCTTCAGGAAAATGGAAGCTCTTTCCTGAAATTTAAGGAGGTGGGAATTGCAGTAATTCACTGCTGATACAGTCATTTCATACATAGTGGCACTTTTAGGTATTTATCGTGGCTATATTAATTAAATATGTTATGGTATATATACACCAGCCTATCCTATTGCTTTCTCAAAGGGCTTTATCCGTGTGAGATATTGCTAGTTATAAAATCAAGATAATACAAGTATTCCTTACTTCTGTTCCACGAATGGTGCCACTGCCTGCAAGAGAAGCAGTACCAAGGGAGGGTGTTTAAATGCAAAGGGCTGAAGGATTTCTTTTTCCTTATATAATTCATAAAGGAAGCAAGTCTAAAGAGGAAATTATTTGCAAGCTGAAACTGAACTAAATTACACAATTAGAAGATAGACCTAAACAACTTATAATTTTCAAAACTTAAGACTTTGGGTGAGAAGAATATTCCAAGACAATCAGAATGTCAATTTAACAGGTTAAGAAAACCCCACCAAACACACACAAACTTAATGTGTGGGTCAACTAAACTTAAATTTCTTTGGCTTTTTCATCCACACTCATATACCAAGACGAAACTCATCGTTATGGTCTCTAAGCACACCAGCAGTCACTGCCAAAGCTAACCATTATGTGCATTGTAGTTTCATTTTTCCTAATTTAACCATATAAAAGAGAGGCACCTGCTCTGACGTGCCATCCCATCTCCCTCTGCTTTCAGTGGAGAGAAAGAGAAAAAGAAAGAAATCTGGGCTGAGGATGGAATCATTCCTCCAACTACGGGGAGGAAAGTGCTGGTGTATTTGAAACTCAGTTTTCTCTGTTAACCTTAATTTTTATCCATCCCTATACCACACACATGAGTTTGGAAGGTGACTGTGGGACATTCGGATATGAGGGCAGAAAGAGGCACATAGGAGCCATTGATAGACTGTGCACTTCCCCATCCTCTGCAGCTGGACATAGCTGAGACAGTTTGCCAGGAGCAGAGATTTGGCTGAGCTTGTTCTTTCCATTTTCGTATTAAAAATATGCCCTGTGCATGGTACTACTGGCCTTCACCACAGAAAGGCCTTTGCAGGCAGGGGCCAACACCTGCACAAATGGCAGGAATAACTCTTTAAGAATAAACATGGCAGCACCGGCAAAGCTCTAAACTTACTGCATGAAATCTAATAGGAAGCCAGTAAATGAAAGTACCGAAGTTTAATATTATGGGTCATCTCTGTCTAGTTTCATTTGGAATTGCATTTATCTGCTTCCAGATTTAACTACTTCCATAATATAAAAAATAAGAACACACGAGTTAGAAATGCGTGTATCAATTTGAATAGAGTATCAGGTAATATAAACTTTACATTTTCATCATAAAATCAAGCCACATTAAAAAAAAAATATTTTGCCAGCTGCTGGAAAACATTTTTACCCATTTTTTTACACCTTACCGAAGCTGAGTTATTTATTACGAGCTCTGTAGCAATACTTCAGTGCAAGGGAGAACATTTTTGTAGGGATCCTGCCCTGTCCAGAGTACTAGAAATGTCACAGCGGTGTGCCTGGAAGAGTCCCACTTCCTTTTCTAGAGGAGATTTAAATCAACATCTGTGCATTTGGATGATCATCTAAATTAAACTGAGTATGGCAGAGACTTCCTTTAGCAGTTTCCCTGTCGCTAAAGGAAATGAGAGTGTAATTTTATAAGTCCAATTACAGGATGACAATTTAGCAGCCAAATATCAGGTCACATGCAAAGTAAAAGACAAATTAGATATATGTCTCTGTAGATCGTTTTTGTCTATTACATTTCAATATTTCAGAACTGTACTGTATCATATATAAAGTCTTGTTCCTGAACTAGAGAGTCCATAGTCCATTCATACGACATACCACAGACATGAAGGAAAAAGCAGAATTTTTTTCTAAAACCCATGAATTCTAAAATAGTCATAATCTGAAGCACACATTGTGGATTTATTCACTTCTTTTTTTTCCCCATATTATCTGGTGTGCCATCTCACTCATTCAAGTATTGCTACATCTCTAGGACATAAAGCTTATGACTAAACATGAAAAAATGAATTAGTATATATAGGTGGCTCAGGGTCGTAGCTAGGATGGATCATTCCTTCCTTCTTCCTTGGCAGAGATTTCTTTACAAGGATTTGCTGGGACAAGAACTCACCTTATGTCAGGTCTCTACCACCTTCATGCACTTTGTCAGATCTTTTCTAATCTACTATAGAAATATTAAATACTATACATGAAGCGTTTATAGGGATGTTCTTGTGTAAATATACAGGTTTGATATAGTCGGCTATTAGAAAAGCAAACAGGAAAAATGGAGAATGGCTGCATATAAGACATCTCACAGCAAACTTACAATATAAAATCTGAGCTGTTCACAGAATTCTTATGTTTTGACCTCCATTACCTTAGAAAATTGCTTTGCCAAGACTGAGGGCCAGACAACCAAAAGGCTTGTGATACCTACCATATTCATAAAACCAAATGAAAACTTAGCTGCATGGAACTGCAGCATTCTGGTTGGTATTTGTAGTATTTTGATACTGCTTTCTGTGAGGTACCTTTTCTGCAAAAACCCCCCTAAATTTCTGTTTTCTATATCACCTTCCTGTGAACAGGGTCAGCTTCCAGATGCTTATAGCACAGTGAATAAAAAATTAGTGGTATAAATCAGGTGGCTCAATTATTTCAAGAGAGCTGAGTCAACTGCCAATAACAATTTTCCAAATATTTGTGTATGAGAAGCTATGAGGCAGGAACTCTTCTCTGTAAGACCATGGTTAGGTGTCACAGTCGTATTAGGCTATTGCACATTCATGTGAGACATCAAAGACTACTTCAGGCTACTCATCGTTTCTACTCATAAAACACAGCAAAGCTGTGATACTGGAAACACTGAAATACTTACGGATCTGTGTGTCCACTTCATGAACAGTGCTACTCTGTATCCTTGGTTTACTAATAGGGTATATGCTTGCTTTTGTGCCATACCATAGGAAGTTTAGGTAGGCTAAAAACTAACTGTATCTGGATTTACAAAAGACTTAATTGTAAATCTTCCAGATAATTTCAATACACTCTTACCGGTTCTCCTGGATGCTTGATATCTGGAGAAACCTCATCCTCTGACCTTTGATTTTCCTTTTAATTGCAAATCACAAGGTGAAAGTGTGGAGAATTATATTTCATTTCAGAGCACCTGTAGAGTTTTACGTTTGGTTTCTAATGCATGTAATTTAAATTAATTGTAATTTATATAGTCCAGAAGTTCCTCTTTGCATGGTCTGCAGTGCACCATTAGTTTTATGTGGTCTTAAACACTGGCTTGCCTCAACACCATTCTGTTTTGTTAAAAATGGTTTCAGTTTCCCAGTAAACTAAGTGGCAGAGCAATTCAAAACATATTGAATTAATTTAAAATACTAATATCCACAACTGGCTCTAAATCAAAAAGAATTACTCTAGACTTAGCCAGTTCTACTTCTGACAGTTCTTAAAATGTAGCAAAATATACTGCATATATTCACTTACTTTAAAATGTTAAATCAACAACACAGGGATTGACAAAGCCCTTTTCTCCTCATGTCTAGGACACTTCCTTATACAGGAGAAAATGCTCTTTTTCCTTCAATGAAAAAATAGCCCTATAAATGCACTATGTCCCAGTTGTGTATCCACTTTGTTGAACTTTTTGATTCTGCAATTAGAGGCTTCCTAGTAAGATCTAAAGCTGCATGTACAACTTACTTTCAGTTCACTAGTGATGTGGACAGTTAATGTCTTGGGACCAGATCCACTAAACCTGTGCATGAATAGCTTCACCCATAACTGCTTGCAAGAGCTCTGGAAATGGCAAAAAATGGTGGAACTGCACCATCCCCACCTTGCCAGCCATGCCAGCAGTGTGCCAGTGCTGCTTGGCACTGGGTCACTATGGTCCCATTTTGGCAACCTTACCTTGCAGAAATGGAGAACACTAGTATCTACATTGCAATTATTTGGTCCAGCAGAGGCCACTGAGGAGTCAGGAGAGATCAGTAACCTGCAATCATTTCTGATTGCAACTGTACTCGCTGCGCGGAGGCTGGCCAGCAAAACCCAGGCATTTCCCACTGTGCCTTTACACATGTAATGCCTCCTGG
The DNA here is from genome assembly GCA_039877255.1 of Loriculus beryllinus. Classification (NCBI taxonomy): domain Eukaryota; kingdom Metazoa; phylum Chordata; class Aves; order Psittaciformes; family Psittacidae; genus Loriculus; species Loriculus beryllinus. Next base: position 38,129 of record JBCJKH010064820.1, read on the forward strand.
AATGGACCCACATGGAGGCTTGCTCCCACAGCCTGTTTAGGAATGCTAATCGTTTATTGTTAATGGCTGCCCAGAAAGGGTTGCAGAGACCGAGGCATACAAGGTTATTATTGTTTAAACATGTTCATTTTGCCTTTCTTCTCAGAAACATTATATCAGAAGATGTTTCCTTACACAGAATACCCAAACTGACAGCTTTAGCATGTGCGAGAAAGACAATTTAGAACAAAAGATAAGACATTTCCTTGAGGAAGCACTAATACCAGGTCTATTACCCCTCAAGTGTCATTTCAGATTACTGTACTACGGAGAAAGGGCTTCTAAATCTTTCTAATTGAAAAATATTTGTCTTTTCCTTAATAAAATAAGTTCCTGCCTAGAGGCTAAACAGCCATTCCTGGACAGTTTATCAAAAAAGGAGGATGCAGCTTGTCTGTTGCCTTGTTAATTACATCAGACCAGAGAAAGGTTTCCTCTGTGACACAAACGGAATAGTTACATAAAAAAGATTATTTGAAATAGAAAGCCCAGACATACCTAACTTGCTAAGATTCACACAGACATACCTATATGTGTGAATACACATGCATATGTGTTATAATAATGCATGAAAACTGGTGGGATAATTACGTACTTGGTGGCTGAAACAACAGTTGAGAGAACAAATTTACTCAGCTTTTCTCTCCCTTTTTTCTGGCTGAAAGTTGGAAAGCATCAAACCCAGTGATTTTAATCTACATAAGGTTTTGATTCATAAGCAATGAAATTACCTCACAAAAAGGAAAAAAAATGCAAAAATCCTTTTACCTGCGTGTTCTGAGTAAAAACACTAAAAATTGGGATCCGGACTGGCTCAGTCCTGACACATCGGTGGAGGAATGGCAC
>JBCJKH010064822.1:0-17137 GCA_039877255.1 Loriculus beryllinus
CACTGTTTTGCTGCCTGCGCTGCACAGTAAAGCTGAAAGGTGAGGTAAAGTCAAGGTTCCTTAAGGCTAGTGGTTTTGGAGCTGTATTCTGGGTACAGTGTGCAGAGTATGGGGGGAAGGTGCTGCTATCTACCAGCAAAGCATTCCACGTATCCCACGGAGGGCCACATTGTTCCATTTTATCTTATATAGAGTACATTTTTGCTGTCTGCAATGGATAGAGAGCAGCCCTGAGGGAATTAATAAAGCTCATGCCGAGAAGTTTTAACTTAGACATGCATAAGGAATAAATTAATTTTTAATACATTTTTTTAAGAAGCACTTTTTTGGCTCAAAACCATTGTGCCTGGTATGTTTATAAAGGCACCCGTAGCATGCTCCAGTTAAGAGTCTGTCAGTGTTTCCACTGCAATCCCTCTTTTCAGAGGTTTATTTTATAATTCCAATATAAAATTCAATCCAGGCAAGAAAAATACTGGCATCAGTCTAGGCCTCGGAGTGATGTTTCTTTAATGATTTTTTTAATTTATTTTTTCCCTTATCAACATTTGATTAATGTTAATGAATAAGAATGCTTTCATCTTTAATCATTGTTAAACTTAAAATGGTATCCTGATGAGGTGCTCAAGGTACAAATGAACTTCTGGGTGTTTTTCACACTAGCACAGCTCAAAAACATTTCTAAAGCTCTAGTTTGAATTTTGTAAGCCATTAACTAATTTTCTGCAATGCCTTACTATAGCATTTAGGATAAAATATCCCAAGTGTGAACTGATAGGACCAAGTCCCATTGAAGCTTTCTAACTATCCACCCCAGAAGTCCTGCTGGGCATTTTGTGATTTTGACTCCTGCCCCTGCTGCACAGCTCTTGCAGTCTCACTGGCAGATGATATATGTTGAAAGCTCACTGGGTGAAGTTCAGCTCACCAGCAGAATGCATGCTTAATTGACATCACTGAGATGTGGAGGGCCCGTGGAACACACTAACCCTTCCCTTGTACAGTTTTTTCCCCTCTCTTAAACACACATGCTCACAAAACCTCCACAGGAAGCAAAGGGCTCAAAATTACATGTACCTACTAAAAAAAAAATACTGATTTTAAATAAAAAGCTTTATAGTTCAATATCTGCTCATGAAAGCAGGAAAATCCAGTGTTAGCCTAATGATGCAGTTTCATGCTTATCGGCTTCTTTGTACATATAGGCTTTACAAAAGTCTCTCAGCACTGGCTAACATTATATACCATATGCGCTGCCTGCAGTACCTCAGCACAACAGGGCAGATTAAGGACAGAGTTTCCGTCTACCCTTTGAAGATTTATATCAGACCTTTTAACCTCCTGTGAAAACAGTTGGGTGATTTAATTCTTTTTATGATACTCAACAACAGCTTTTATACTCCCACAAACACTGTGTAGCTTTCATGCTGTAAACAGTCATAAATTCAGCCAGACTTCTCCATATTGGAGTAAAGCATGACAGAAATCAACGGGGTTCAAGGCTTTATGAACTTTCTGTCCTGCCAATTGGGGTTCACAAAACTTGTTGAGTGTGTAAACTTTTCCCTCCCCTCTAATACTCTTTTCACCCTAATTTAAACAAACAAATATGTGTGGGTTTTTTTTGTGTTTTGCATTATGATGGGCAGAACCTGCTTGAAATTCAAGACTGACACATATGGAGACCATATACAACAATGTTGTATATGGTGTAACTGTTGCTCACTAGGCCTTCGCCTCCCTCATTGGGCTGAACACTGTACATGTTAGGATTTTGAAGACAGCCTTTGTAGAAGACATGTTTGTGATTTGATATTGAGCTTTCCAGCTTTTATTCACCAGAGAAAGTTTATCTAGCTTGTTTTGGGCCTCTTATTGTCATTTTCACATTCCTTACAAATACAAATGGATGTATTGCAATTATTACTTTCATGGTGATGAAGCTGAATCAGAAAGAGATTAAATGACTTGGTGAAAAACACATTGGGAATTTGTGACAGAGCCAAGAATTTCCTGAAGGCCAACCTACTGGTTTTAATTATTGTTTTTCTAGTTCTTTGGGGGTATTCAAAGTTGAGGTGAAGCCTGTGTTGATTATTCATTTCTGTATATATATATTCATTGAGAGAAGATCTGCAGACCTCTCTCTAAAAAGCATCTTTAAGTAGGGAAAGGAGACAAAGGGCAAGAGAAAGGATCCATTGCTGCACCCCACGCACGTGTCAGAAACTAAAACACAGAGCCAGTAATGCAGTTTGCTCCAGGCCACACAGGAAGTTTGCCGAGGAGACAAGAAATTTAATCTACATCCACTGGATCCCAGTCCAGCTCTTTTAACATCTTCCCCAACCAGTTCATATTTCATATGATATGCAGCTTAGACTCTATGGCTTTGGACTTTTTTTCTTTTTTATTCTCTTCCTCTCTGAAATAATGTAATCCAGGAACATTTGCATTGAACTTTTGAACCTTTGATGTTTAAGTAGGTTCAAAATAAAGCAAACTGTGTTTCCATGTTGTTAATTGGAATCACTCTGCCTAGATCTTTTAGCAACCTCCACATGGTTAACTTCAAGCTCGGATGTTAGCCCGAAAGAAAAAAAAAATTTGGGTCCTATGAAATGTATTAAATATTTTAACTGTACAAAATGGGGAGTGAGATTTGGAAAACTGAATTAGGAGAATGACAGGCATCTGTGTGTGTACTTCCTCCCGCCTGGTCTGAAGGTCATTATTTTGAACTAATAGCTGACCCCTTTGGCCTCTGGAAGGCCATTATGCTTAATGGCCTGAGCTAATTTGCTGTGCTACAGGGTTGGTTGATCTTTATTTTAATCTCCTGTACCTTCTTCTGGTCTTGTGGGGAAAGCAACTGCTCTGATATAATCCAGTTGACACCAAATTGCCTAGAGGAGGGAACAGGCAAGCTGCTATGAGACAGGACTACACAGTAATTTACTTAACTTGACTCTCGTGGAAAAAAAAAGGCAAGGAAAGGCAAGGCATATGCATACATTCGCGTGCACATATGTGCACACTGTGTAAGAGGGTGAGAGAGCAGGCAGCAAAGCTGATTAAAGGGAGAGAAAATGCAAGAGAGGGAATGAGGGAAATAGTGATAAAAAAGATACACACTTTCACAGGCAAATCTAACCCCATTTTCTTGCCACTGAGCTAACGTGCAAGAATAACGCCCAAATGATTTGCTATCAGGAAACAGAAATAGCTTACTAGTACTCTTTCTCACAAAATCAAGTACCTATTTGAAAAGTAAAATCCCTCTGCCATCCGCACATGCCCATGTCTCTTTGAGCATTACTGAAAAGCTGTCATGAGTGACTCATTTGAAAATCAGATAAAATAGAAAACAAACACATAAAGATCATCAGCTACTAGAGTCATATTCTCAGAAATGATGCAAGGTCCCATGGGGTGATGCTCTCACAACCTTTGTCCAGATAGAGAGATTTTTGTCTCCTTGAATGTTTTCTTTAGGTCTTCAGCCCAGGGACAATGAAGGAAATCTGACCTAGGGAGGAGCAGCATTGCTTTGGTGGGGTATGGGGCTCTACTGCTAGCAGGGCTGGGGCTACTGGGGTGCTGGGCAGAGAGAAAGACAGGGTCTTATTCTCACTCCACCCTGAACATTTTTCCACTACTCCAAATGACAGAGCCATTACTTTCTGTCTTAGCTGACATAATTTTGCCTTTTCTGCTTACTTTTCTCATCCCCATCCTCTGCACATGTCCTGTGCCCTGAGCAAGAGGGGCCACAATAACAAAATGTCACGTCAGCAGCAAACTGAAAATTTTACAGTATGTGGAAGCTTGAATGTCAAGGAGCAAAGCTGCTTCACATATGTGCGGTTTTGTATCTACTGTCACATATACATGAAATACCCCAGAAATGTGCACAGCATGACCAATTATTGCAAATCACAGGTCCTCATTCCTCTTTTTTCTCACTAATTTTCCATGGTCTGCTGCTCTTGCTGATATCTTGTGTAATGTGCTTTGGCTGGCTACACAGGGAAGCTTGGACAGTCTGCTTCATATCTGTGCTATGCAGAAAACTACAGAAGTAACTGGAGCTGTGTGTCAGTGATTTTCCCCATCTGCACTCATTGCAGCTGGCAGCTAGCAGTGCTTTGTTCTGGGGCTTCAGTCCTTTTGGTGCTAGAGCCTTATGGACACTGGTGGTGAAAGTCCCAGACATCCCTGACCCTGTCGCTGAGGCTGGCTTCTACCAGATGGTCCAGTTGTGCCAGCAGTGTCAATGGAAACACAGTGCTTATCTCCATTGCTCAGCCTTGAGTTTGGAGCTGGCCCTGTTAATGGTGTCTGGACTGTCCTGAGTAAATTGCCTACAACAGCAGCCTTGATGTTCAGTGGCGGGATAAGAGCTATCAGCTGACATGCTTATGTCTCAGAATTCTTAAACATATCAGAATTATGCTCTTACATTTTTTTTCTTTTTTAAAAAAAGCCACACAGATGAATTTCTATTACCTTTCAGTCTCCTACTTAACCCATGAGGCTCCTTGGACTTGCTGTGGTGGATCAAAATCACAGATGCACAGGGGAAGGACTGCTGGTCCAGCAGTTCAGGACACTGTGTGCCTCCACCACATACAGAGAGGAGTATCCCCATGGAGCAGCTCAAGCTGGTGGCCCAGGCTCAGCTGTGAAGACCCTAGTCCCCAGATAGCTTCCCTGAGCATGGGAAATTCTTTGCAGCCTTTGTAGGGCAGCTTCCCTCTAGCTTCGGGATATCAGGAGAGCCTGAGTCACAGGATCTCCACTGTTGCTCAGAGTGTGCACCTCAGCTATTAAACACACCTCTAATATTCCCAGCTACATCAGACTTGAAATTTATGGTATTTCCATCTACGTTTTAACCAATCAACTGCAAAACTGATTTTAAAGGCAATTTCTTGCACCAAATTTGTTGGAAGAAAACAATTAAAAATCCATTATCTGTCTGAAACAGTTCACATCTCACACGGTTTTGTCATGTGTGCAACAGGATTATCATGGTTTTCTCTCATTTACTTATTTTTTCAATCCCATTGTAAGACCTTCAGGTCTGTAATGCTTTGGGTTATAATGTTCCTACACAAGCTTGCCCATGGTACATTGAGTACCCTGGTAAAATAAAAGGCCTCCTGCAGGTGGTGCTACAATGCTGCAAGTATTTTTAATTAGACTAGGCTAAAAATATGCCTCCATTATCATTTTCCCTCACATTGCAGGAAATGAAAACCTCTGTGTGAGAGTAGCTCATTATAGGCAACAAAGTTCAAACTAGTTTCAAACGAAGATGTACAGGTAAAGCATCTTGGAGACCTGGTTCTAGCTCACTCAGTAACACAATTTCACTTTCTCAACACAGCTAGCAATTAGTTACATAATAAGAAAATAATTTCTTCTCTGTTTCTAAATGCTGAGAAAAGTTGTGGCCTTATTCTCCATTACCCAATGACTTGTGCAGTCAAATACTGGGGTGCAGAATGAGGCTATAAGATGTCACATATAAGATAGGTTACCATCTTACAGCCCACAGCAACAGTATTAATATCCAAGCAACAGACAAGGTGGGAAAAAATACTAAAAAATAATAATCTGCCTGCTAATGAAAACACCTTCACATTTTATGAATCTCTCATTTTCTACAGACTGATCAAAATAGTTAGGCTTAGGGAGCCCAGCCAAATGGGTTGCTTCTGCATAAGCAAAGACAGGACCTCATTTCTCTGCCTATGAATGGTATTGGATGGTCCAACAAAACCAGGGCACTATGCAGAAAACAAAGGTAATCTGTCAAGCAAAATACTGCCATTTAAAACCTTAATTACTTTGGTGGTCTTTAAAAGAAGATTGCTATTCTGCATATTTTCTTGTCTTTAGATGTGAGGGGTTACTTCTTTGTTATCTGCTGACAGTTTTTTCTCCTTCATTTCTCTTTTTTTCTATTTATTTATTTACTTGTTATTGTGAAAAGAATAAGGAAATAAAAGAAAAACATAAAAAGCTAAAACCTTTTGAAGAAAAAAAGGTATAACAATGACCTTTTCTTATTAAATGTGAAATAATATGCTTTCAAGTATCCTGTACTATTGCTTCTGCTTTCAGTTTTAGTTTTTTTGTAATACGTTCTTTTCCTTTTTCCATATTTGCCAATTTGCTGCTGCCTGTGCTCATAAATCACTTCAATGTCTGCAGACCTGAGAAGCTAAGCAATTGTCCAATTTGACAAATTATTGCAATCCAGGTTGCCTTGTAGTTAAGATAACCTGGCATGGCATCCTGTGAACTTCCTCTGCTTGTGCTTGCTTAGGGAAAGAAACGATTAAGCCGTCAACACACATGCATCTAAGTCTGCCAGATCAGAAAATAAAGGAAGGCTGAATGATGACGTAGTACCAATACTTCCATAAGAAACAGCCTCAATTAAACTAAAAAAGCAGTAACTATAATTAAAATGTATGAAATATGACTCTCAACTAAGCTTGAATCTTATGCTTCGATTTCATTTTATATTTTTAACCTGCCTTACGTACAGTCCCTGAAATTTCCTGGGGAATTCTCAGAAGGAGGGATAGATTTGGAGCCAATAATATCCTGCTCTTCAGTTCTATTTCAAAGAAAGTCAACGTAGGTACGATACTCATTTATTCTTTATTCTCATTCTCAGAGAGCTACGATGTGTCTGGGTTAGCGTTTCTATTAGCTAGTCAGCAACAAATTGCTTTTTATAATTAGAGAAGAGGTTGCTACTTGTAAATGGAAAGCCTATTAGTACCCACCAGTTGAACTGATAGGATATTGTAGTATACCTATCCATTTCCTCACAGTGTGCTTTTATGATTACGAAGATATGCTTTATTTAATGTAATATTACAACTGGCACAACAGATTTTTAATTTTTTTTTCATGAGGTGAAACACTGCATGCAGATATGATTTCAAATCACAGAAAACAATCCCTATCAGAAAACAACCTTTCTTCTTGAAAAATCAGATTCACAAAGAGAACATCAGAGACATTTTCTGAAGTTTCTTTGTAAAGGTCCAGTCTTCAGATGAAGTTCATAATGAAAATAAATGAGACTAGAAAGATTCAGTGCATACCTTTCCTCCTTTTCAGAAGGAAGCTTTGTTTTAGAGGGTTAACAGTTCACATTTCTGGAGACACTAACCTTGGGGACTATTCATATGGGTATTATTTATGGCCTTCTTGAAACAAATCAGTGTGTCCTTGGAGGTACAGGAATGAGACTGGGCCTGGACTTAACACTCCAGGGATTTCTGCAGATAGCAGTCGATGTCCCTGGAGGATCCTTCCTCTATGACTGATATATTTTTATGACTCTCTGCCTTTCTTCAGATGAGTTCCAGAGCTCTTTGTGGGTCAGACCACAGAGGCAGGATTATAGAGAGACACCTGGATTGCAAAGCCCAAAGGGCTTATGTGGTACCTTGTGCTTTGCTTCTCAGGTCTGCAGACATTGAAGTGATTTATGGGCATAGGCATCAGCAAAGATTTAGGCATGCAGTGGACTCCACCAACAGGAACATAGAGACTCAGAGCACGTTGGCAGAGGGAGCTTGGATAAAGCCAGTGTTGGATTCAGGCACCTCATGTAGCATTGATACCACCATTAGGGGACATTGCCTTTTTGTCAATTCATTCTTTTTCAGAATAAAAAATTCTTTGCAGCTATTTTTATCACTTGCATGTGTGCATCATCACAGAGCTGATGTGAAGACTAGCCAGACAGTGGTTATAAGGCACTCACCTAATAATAATAATAATAATAATAATAATAATAATAATGTTTACTTATTTATCATCATTATAATTATTATTATTATCCCTTTGTACAAAAATTATGCTCTTCTAAAATAAAATATCTACTTTTAATTTTTTTAATATACTAGAACCATGGAGCAAACTTTCAGTGACTGGAAGATAACCTACTGCACCTTTATCTGTTAATGTAAATGGTTGTGCTGTCTCTTTTGTGAAGCTACTTTATGATACTCCTGAAACTTATAATTTAATGGCTGCACTCATATTAAACAGGAAATGTTATTCTGGCATAACAGACATCTACTTAAAGCCATTAGAAAAAGCACAAAGCCTAGTGAGGCAGAAAAAGCAAGGCATTACTTATATCAGAGAGCCACAGGCTTTTTGTATTTGATGAAGAATTTCCCCTGGCTTGGTAGTCTGTTGACATAAACCTGAAGCTACTGAGAAATCATTTCTACTGTTCAACTACTGATAGAAAGCATGGTGTAATTTATTTCTGTATGAAAGGAGACAAAACTTTCTTTTATATTTTTTTTTTTTTTAATAAGCGCTATCATCAGCTTTGTTAAATTAAACAACACTGAAAAATTAACATAATCAAGAGCCTACAGACTGAATTGTGAGGCTTCTGGTTATATCTAGATTGTCTTGTCTATAGGAAATTATTTGAATGGAAACAAGCAGAAATCTCAGCCATGCTCCTCCCTTACTACTCTAATAAACCTGGAAATTCTTGCCTCTGCTGCCTGTGAAAAGTCATGATCCACCACATCTTTCACATTAACCTTGGAAAAATTTTCATAATATAGCCTGAGAGTAACTTTACTATATAAGTGAGCTGTCTACATGAAGCCTCCCCATAGACCAGTTCCTTGTTATCTTGAACAGGCCATGGGCTGAATGTGAAGCCTTGGAAAGGGCTAAATAACTGCTAAATAGGAGGAGTTTATCTGCTGGTAATTGGAAGGATCCTAAAGGTAATATTCAAAGTCATAATAACATCTTCACATTCAAACTGAACTGGTTATTGACCAGAACAAAATTAGCTGAGTGAGCTGGCCTTTCCGCTTGTTCAGCTCCACATATTTCTTGGCATATTTAATAAAATTGTGAACAAAGTAGAAATAGAGTAGAAGAAAATACATTATTTACCTTATAGTCAGAAACAACTCTTACTTGCCCTGGCCATATGTGAACATTATATTAATTCTTGTGCAAAGTGGTGGCTGCGATGCCTTGCATGAAAGTGCAATTATTGTTTGTTCTGGGTAGAAATTTACGGTTACATTGTCTCAAAGAAAAAGATAGCCAACAAACAAGCATAATTATTTTCCTACAATGCAAGGAAACTTTTCCTCTTACTTCCATATATACTAGACGCACATACTTTATCCGCCCTCCTCCCCATCCCCTCCACCCCGAGAAGAATGTAAAGAATGGTTTTAGTCTGTAAATTGCAGGATATAGCACTTCAAAGGTATGGCAGTAAGATCATAGATTTTACTCTCCATTCTGTATTAAACTTTCCCTGAATGTAAGGAAATAATATACCTGGCCAGCAGGTAACTCAAGGGCTGACTGAATTGATACCTGGAAGTCCTGCTGGGCAGAAGGAGACCATGTCCCAGGTAGCTTTACAAGAGTTCAAAATTTCCATTATAAATCACAATAGTTGCTTTGACTATTTCTTGTTTGTTTGTTTGCTTTTTGTTTGTTTGTTTGTTTTTTTTTTTAATTGACGTCATCTTGGGTAAACCACTGCTGCCTGGGTTATTTCAATTTTTGCAAAATACTGTGTTTCTAAATGGAAACTTTCAGAACAAAAATGATGCGAAAACCTGAGGCTTTTTACTATTTTTTTTTTAAAAAAAACAACTGACAAAGACAAAAACTAAGATAGGTTTAAAATCTCTAGAGCTAAATTCTGTGAAGATATTGGAGACTGAGTAGTTGCCAAACCGCATTTTCTCATGTGGAATATTTGGCCTTGCATGTTCAATTGACTGCATTTCCAACAAGATGAGGGCATGGAAACCAGAAAGAGCCACACCATTTTGAAGGCTGCTTTTATGAACATTCATATCAGAAATTGTCAGCAGAAAACCAAAACCAAAATTAGTCAGCAAAGTGCTAAGGTGTGCTTATTCAATAACCACCCTTCACATTTCTGTTGCAGTGAGGGTACTACAGTGTTGTCTCATACTTGCATTTTCATTTATATTTTTCCTCCCCAAAAAACCCACACTATTAATACTTTTTACTTAAGAAAAAAGCCACATGACAAAAGCCACATTTTGTTTTATATAAGAATAGGTAAAATTTGCTATAATTCTGTAGCTTTTAAAATTTTTCTGCAGTAGTAGAAAAGAAATTAATAGTAGCTAAAGAAATCAGTTTGACATTAGAAGTCTGACACAGAAGGCTGGCATATTTTCAGTATTTTATTTGCTGTTTCTTTTCGGTAATATTTAGCTACTGCTGATGGCTTTGCAGTATTCTGGGCTTTGGACGTGCAGGAATGGTTCCAAATAATATGTCTCAGAAATACGAAGGTAGAAAAGGCTTTTTAAAGGAAGCTTCAGGGCTTTTCTTCACTGTGAAATTTCGTGTAGGAGTGTTGCTTTTTTAAGTTCTCTAACATGTGATGGGGACTGGTGGAGCAGCAGACACAAACTTTAGTATATTCTGGGAGCTGACAAAAATCCTTAATTAGACATGTATTTTTTTGCAAATAAATATTTTGCTTATAATTAATGTCTGCTTTCTACAGAATATTTTGACCTTTAATAAAAACGTCAAACAAGCCACTGAAAACAGAAAATTTAAATCCAGAAATGTGGATTAAATCCAGAAATACAAACGTAGTTATTGTGTCTCCCACTCAATTTATTTTTGCTGTCTGGCTGCCGAAGACATCATATATACTGGTTTGTCCTTGTGCTAGAGTGTTTTGCAGTTTTTCAGCAGAATGGGAGATAAGAGTAAGTTGGTTGACTTTCCTGGGAGGATAAATTGAATAGAGAGCACCTGTGCTATGATTGCTGCAAGGCATTTGCTGCCCACTTCCACCTCTGCATTGGCAGGAAAGGTTGCATCCCATGGTTTGCATGCACCAGGGAAAGAAAATACGTAGATTATTTGAAAAATGGGTTTCTCAGAGCAACAGGCTGTAATGCTGGCATCTTTTTTCAGCAGCGACAAAAGTTATTCAGCATATATCATATTTGCCTAGTCTACCTATAAAGAAAACTATGCTTATGTTTTATACTTTTCCATCAGCAGTGAGCTCTTAATGGCAAACACGTGAGTTCTTCACTAATGAAAAAATGGAAATAGTGGTGCAAAATGGCACCTCTGAAGGAAAAGAAACTAACACAAGGAGCCAAAGAAAGAGCAGGAGGATGCATATGCAAATGGACATGTGCCCGCATAAACACAGATATGTAAGTCTACCTTCATTACCAATATAAAGTGGGATTAATCTTGGTTAATATTGGGCAACAAAAATGTAGACCCAATCTGAAGCGTTTTCTGCAGGCTGCTTAATATGTAGAGAGAAGTGAACTCCCAGAGTGAGTAGTTTCATTCTAAAGTAGAAGTCTAAGATCAATCTGATAAATTCCTCACTCCTACTTCTCTACCTCTCAGTTGAGAGGTAGAAACACTTTTAAGTGTCATTGTCTTTCCAGTTAGTTTAGGAAAAGCAAATCCCAGAGCTGCGATGTGCAATACAAGCGGAGCTCAGATGTAATAGCCCAGGGATGCAGCTCATTTCCATAATGTAGCCATATTAAGCCTTGTAGAATACATTTTAATACTCACGGTCTTTTGGCATAAAGTTTTTTCCTGCTGTTTCTAAAAATCAAACTGAATGAACTGTCTAATGGGAAGACTGCAAAATATAAATGTATATTTTTTATTATATTTAAATGCTTCACTCTTACTGAAGATGTTTGTTGCAGCCCTTAAAGTGCTCAACTGAGAATAATTTTTAGACCAAGAAAGGAATTCAAAAATATCCGGAATATAAACCTGTTTTACTTTCTGAGTGTATAGGGATGACATGACAGCCTCCAGTAGTCCACCAGGTAACATTACTTTTACTGTTGGCAAAGCATTCAGATACTGTAGGAGCTGATCTGAAATGGCCTCGAACTAGCTTCAACTCCAGTTAAATATTTAGCAGAATCTAATTTATTTTAAGCAACTTTTTCACTAATATATGTTTGTCTGCATTTTAATTTCTTAGTCAGGAACAGAAGTGGAGGTTCAGAAAAGCTATTCTGGGGAGGTTACTGAGAAAGGAGATCTCTCAGTAAAAGGACATGTGAAAATTGTTTCTCTTAAGAATTTCAACACTCTGAACAGATTCACATAGTCTTCAGGAAGCGTGTTTATCCTAATCTAGCTAGATAACTGGAGGTTTTCTTTGAGCTGAAAATCATTTGGTTTATGTCTTAAAATCTGTACCTGACAAAATTTCAAGTAGGATTCTTTGTTTGCTATTTGTTATCTGAATATCCACCTAAATCAATGTATACTGTGACTTTTATTTATTTTTTTTTTTTTTTGCGTACTGCTTATTTTTCAGCATATAATTCTTCAATGCAGACACTTTTCTTGCACAGTGTTTTGCATATGTATGATGAATTTTCTACACTTGCTTTGTGTGTAAGTGCCGCTGATGTGCTACCCACTGAATGTGAGGGGAAGAAGCTATATATAGAGCTCAGGTTAAGGGCATTACTAGTTGCCAAAAGTGGAAGAACTGCATTTACAGAAGTGAGTTCCGGTGAAAGTCGCATGTATCTTAGCGATATTGGTAGAACCACTAAGAGAAGAAACGTGCCTTCCATGGGTATTAAGTGAGAAATTACGTTCTTTTCAGTCAGGAAAAGATCCAGCTGGATGACAAGGTTTCTACTCCACATCTGCATTAATAAATTCAAAGTAAATTTTATGCTATCTAGTTACTATACTATTTGGCTTAAGCCAACTGGTGCTCTCCCAGGGATGTCCTAGGGAGAGTTCAGAGGTTAGCACAGAACATGGGCCATTCCTAGCAAATAATCTGGATGCATCCAATCTATCTTGGAAGGTGGGAGACTTTAAAAACATGGATGTGGGCCAGTCCCCACACAATCAAGACCAGAGAATGGGCCCTGGTACAATGTGGACTAGATATTGCTTCAGTTTTTACTGTCTGTGAGTATACACCCAAACAAATAGTCATGAAGTGAAATATAATACTGAACCTAAATTAAATTACGTTTGGGGCCATAAGAGTAAGCTTTTGGTGACAAAAATGGAGACAGGGATTTTACCTTGAATTCGTACATTCAGTTCCTCTCCTGTCATAACTAGAAACAGAAGAAGACCTGCAAATCACAATACTTAACCCTCTATGAGAACTCTTATGGGTTCTGGTTTAACCATACATCAGCCTTTTGGCAAGGTTCTTTTTGAAAGGAATCAGGAAATCAAACCAAAGCCTTACTGGAGGGCATTTCTGCCCTTGCTATGATGTGGTCTCATCATGTCACTCAGGAATGAGGCACTTGCTGTTGCATTAAACACAAAAATAACACATGAAATTGATTTATGTTGGCACAATTTTCTTATTTTAAATTATTTACCTGAAATCGAAAACAGAACTGTAGTGGAAGTATAGTTCAGAGCTCAGATTTCTTGGGCTCATGTTAGAGAACTCAACATTTATTCCAGATGGTCCATCTGCCTCCGATTACTATTTTATGGTAAATAAAATGAAGAGGGTACATATATTCAGTGCCACACTGAAAAAAGATAAAGTAATGTCAAGAGGTTTGTAAAATAAATTAATGAAAGTAATCACAGAGTGAGAACAAATATTAGAAGAAAAGTATGTCTGCTTTCAGATCTTTGATATACTCTTTTATCTGCTGATGTTGTGTTGGTATTTGGAGCCATGAAAAAAATGTCAAGAGATAGCCGTCACACTAGTTGGTAAGAAATTCCAGCCACTGCACAGCCAGGGCAATTGTTTGCAAATATGGACTGAAGTAAAAAAGTATTTTTCAGTTTTAAGAAAGTGCTTCACCTGCAGAAATGAGGATCAGAGGGCACCTTACCTATGAGGGTGTCAAGATGGAGAACCTGTTAAGATAGGTTGGTATCACATTTTACTAAGTGTTTGCCAAACTGTAGTGCAAGTTGAGTGGAAGCATTTTTGAGACAGAAAGGACCTGGTTAACTTTCAAATTATCTTTTTTTTTTTTTTTCCTTTTTCCTCATGCTTTTGCACTTTGGGTCCTAGCCAGAACTTGAAAAGGAAATACCTCTGTACCCTGAGAGAAATTATTTGTGAAGAATTTCTGGCTTGACCTTAAACAGGAATTGTCTGAAATTACAGGAAAGACTTTTTACAAGATTTCCCTCCTAGCTTTGCAAATGCAAGCCATTCAGAGGTTTTGGGTGCTTATCAGCAACTTCGGGAAATATTTAAGGTTTGTCCAGTTTATAGTTAACAGGGAGAAGTCCTTGCAAATGTCAAAGAATAGTGTCATTTTCTCTGAAAGTTATTAATTTCCTGACTATGGGCTGGGTTGGAACAGTATGGAGACAACAATAAAAACAGTATATGGGCAAAATACTTTAATTTTCAATATCAAAATGATATCACCATTCAGTACTGTTGTAGCTGTGGAAAAGGACTAAAGAAGTTAAATATGTGTATGTTTTATTCCACTAATATTAGCTCTTCAAGTCATAGTCCCCAGTGGACCTTTCCTACTGTTCATGTAGAAGGTATTACCTGTACATAGCCAAAGAGTCTTAAAGCAGCTCTGTGTTACAAAACTTGCTTAGAAAAGCTTTCTCAAAAAAGCACGTAAACATCTCTACAAAACAGAGGTTTCCAAATCCATGGTTATAACTGTCCCTTCACTGAATAAATAAGTAAGATGCTTATCAGACACTGACATAACGAAAACATTGACATGTTAACTGCCAGTCTGGAAACTTGCTGACCTTAGAAGAGCTACTGGCATCTTGCAGTCTGTATTTTACTCATAACTTCATCCTTATTAGGAAGTGTCTAAGCATCAGTGTGTCCATATGGCTGAGTCCTTCTGTTCTGTCTGCCTGTGGCAGTGCTCTTTGTTATTGGATATTTACTACAGATTTGTTCTGAGGAGGGCTTCTTGCTATGTGATAAGGAGATGTATTTGCTAGGGTGAAGACTTCAGTCACTTCATGTGAACTCCAGGGTGAGAAACCGAGGGGTGTCTCACTTAAAATTACTTTTCCTGTTTATTTCCATGAATGATTGAACAAGACATTTTTGGGGAAGTCTACAGCTAGTTTTCTGTTTTCTCCTTGAAAATGTAGAGGAAATGGCCACCTGAATTAAACTTTTTTTTGGGAATGCCTTTATCACACAATTTGAAGAGAGAGGGTCTGCTCCTAAAAGAGCTTTCTTTATTAGCATATAAAAGTTTTGTATTAATAGGATTTCTATCTCCTCTTTGACATTTTATTGTTGATAAATACTGAAGCAAATTTATGCATGTGTTATTATGCTACGCTGAAGAGCTCTTTATTTGGACCTTAGTATTATTGGAAAACTCAGATGCAGTTTAAGATCTTAAAGCCAAACTAAATAAATATTCAATGACTTTTCATTAATTTGCCAACTTTCTAATAATGATTATCTGCAAATCTCCATATCTATCTGCATGTCCTTTTTTTTGTCTTCAGATTATTATTATTATTATCATTATTATTGTTGTCATTATTGTTATTTAATCTTAATACTCATTATTCTTCCCCACTTGGTTAGTCCTAGTGTGTGTCCATGTGAGAGGCTTTTGTTCCAGTGAGTTTACAATGTAATTATCTCATGTTCTAAAAAGTCTAGTGACATTTAATGATTTGCCTAAGGTAGCTTCTTAAGCAGTAAGAAGTTATTTCAAGCTTTGCACAATTGTACCTCAGCAACTGTATCTGAAAGCATAGTATAGCCCAATGCTAACACTGCATGGCTGTCTCATTGCCATATCAGCATTCCTAAAAGCAAAGGAATGTCAGGCAGAGGTTTACCAGAGAGGAAAATTGATTTTTCTTCATGTTTCCCTGTTAGTCATTATAGTGAACTAGTTGTGACATTAGGAGAGAGCTCAGCTAAGCTGAGTTGTGAGGATCCCTGATAGCATAGCATTTCTGTCTCTCACACCCAATCTGACAGAAACATGCTATATAAACCATCCAGTTTCTAATAACATACTAATCTTATGTTAATTTCATAAACATATATATCTAAGCTACTAAAAGCGGCCAACTTCAGGCACTACCTCTTTAAATACTGACCTATATCTTACTGTGAAAGTATCATACTGCAGCAGACAATAGTTGACAGGTCAACCACCATTATGCTTGCCAATGTTCTTCTTGTTTTGCTAGTTAAGCTTTCTGTCTCCAACCCACTGAAAAGAGGTATTTTAAAACACACATTTAGAGCCAAATACAAAACTTATGTGAAGTTAGTTGAATAATTTTTTATTAATTTGCTAGTAATTTTATTTCCATGCTTTTTATTTCTAAAACAAAACCTATGTGTAATGAAAATAAGTTCATTTTGATATCTAGAACATGGCAATTAAAATAATATTTTCTTTTGTGAAAAAAAAATTAATGTCATTTCATGTGATTTTGAATCTTCACAGGGTTTGAATTTTGCTTCAGGAAACTGTGCGTAATGGCCTCAAGCTTACTAGGAGAGGTTTAGACTGGATAGTAGGAAAAATTTATTCATTGAAGAGGTGATCAGGTATTGGAACAAGCTTTTCATGGCAGTGGTGGAATCACCATTCCTGGAAGTGTTCAAAAACCGTGCAGATGAGCCATCAGTGATTTGGTTTAGTAATGATCTTGGCAGTCCTGGGGTGAAGTTTGGAGTTGATTATCCAACCTAGTTGATTCTGCGTTTCTGTGATTCTATGATCTTTGTTCTGCCTTACCAAAATCATGTATTCATACAGATTTGACTAAATTATGCCACAGAAATAATTTTACAACTAATAACTGAGCTACATATGAATTAACTGTTTAAATCTACATAGTTGAAACATATTTAATATGCTGTGATGTAGATTGATCATCAGCCAAGTGATAATTTATTCAACTAATTGAACTGTAATGACAGGATAAGGGGAAGTAGTTTTAAACTGAAAGAGGGTGGATTTAGATTAGATATAAGGAAGAAATTCTCCACTATGCCTGTGATGAGACCCTGGAACAGGTTGCCCTCAGAAACTGTGGGTGCCCCATCCCTAGAAGCGTTAAA